>JAODAL010029544.1:0-51427 GCA_025379985.1 Phyllomedusa bahiana | reverse complement strand
CCCCCTCTCTGCCCCCACGGCCCTAAAAACAACAATGCACTGAGATTCTATTCAAAAGATTAGAATAATTTATTATGGACTGACATGATTTTTTTAAAGGGTATAGGCATGATCATACAGAGAAGGTAGGCATATTACAATCCAATCAAAGATAAGTATATAGCATAAGATATAGGTTACAATCCAATCAGTGCCCTTAATGTAAAGATTACTTTAATTATTAAAAATCATGACGCCTCCCATTTACCAAAAAAATAAAATGAATACTCTGACATCTGTCTTAGTTACGCTAATCTAATAACCTTAAATAAGCAGCAGCTATGACCTGTTATTCAAATGCCACGGCCTTCTAGACGTTCTCTTGGCCAAATATTATGATGTGAGCGGAAAAGAACATGTCCTTGTATCCTAGTCAGAAATTCATACAGAATATTAGAACAAAGATTTAAGTTTGAAGAAGACAAGATGGATGCCATAAATTAAAATGCTAAAATTATCAAACTTATTTTCAATTCTGTTTCAAAACGAAAGAATATTAATGTGTACGTAGCTATGTAAAATTCTGGATCCTGGCTGGTGGCGGCTCTGGGATCAGAGATGAGGTCTCCCCTGGAGCAGATGGTTCTTGCCTTGTGGGTTTCAGGGCATTAACCAGTGGGGAGGCTGGGCTTGAAATCCTTGTCACCATCCCTTCACCCACATTTTACTCACTCTTGGGTTGAACTTGATGGACACGTGTCTTTTTCAACTGTACTAACTATGTAACTATGTGTCGGAGTTAAGCACATTCATCACTGAGAAACAGAACCCGTATGGTGCTCTCCCCAAGGAGAACTATTCCTCTTCTGAGCCACTCATTGCTTCCCACCCAGTATCGCTCTGCTCTGCACTGATGAGGGGCAAACCCCCGTTATGGAGATGGTTGATGCTGACTTGGCTAATATCCCTTTTGCTTTCTAAAGACTCAGTGGGTCAAAAGCAAATTGAGTATTGTTTATGTCTAATAGAGGGGGCTTGAGCTTCTCAGCTTCTTTCCCATAATGTCTTGTGATATAAAGATGCATGAAAAAGAGAAGTCAGTATAATAAGGGGAGAAAACTCAGAAGTAATGTTTCTGATTACTGTTATATTTGGTTTTATTTCTTTGTTATGTGTGCATTTTTCTAAATATTTCTTCCATGTCCTTCTGGATATATACAGAGTATTTGTAGCATCCGGATGTAAAGGGGTTGCATTCTCTCCATAGAGGGATGATGAATTTAAGACACCTAAAGAGACAGAAAATAGATCTAGCCACGGAGACACAAAGGAGGTCAAAGCTTATGGGTGAGGTTTTGCGATCCCCAGCATTAAATGGGAAGGTGGGAGTAGTAGTCCTCATAAATAAAAAGGTTCCTTGCAAAATTACTTCTCATTGGATAGATGATGAAGGGCCATTTATGAAATTGCTGATACATTGGTAGGGAGACTGAGCTTATGTAACATTTATGCTCCAAATAAAACAAAGGGCTACATGTCCCATTAGGGCCTGTTGACCTCCTATTCTCTATATAAATGAATTGTCGTACAGCAAAACTAGGCACTATACGCCAGGCACGACACATTTGAATGTGCCTAAAGTAGGTGCATCAAATATGCTAGCAATGATATGCTATGCACCTAAATTATGCATATTTTACTATGCAAGGTAGATCAGAATCCAGATTTTTGACAGGTTCATTCATTCAGGGGCACTCATCTAATGCGTTTTAAACGTGTCGTGGTGGCGCCTCTTGTCTGACATGTTGCCCAAAGTCTATTTTCATAATTTGGGGAGGCATGTATTGGTTGATGTAGAGCTAAATTTATTACAAAGGGATTTTAAGGATATGTTCACATGGCAATTGGAAAAAAAAACAGAAATTGACAATGATATTATCGGTTTTGCTTTTTTGTGGCGGATTTTGCGGTCCACAGGACCGGGACGACAGGTAGGCAGAGGTAGTAAATCACCTAGGGTGCCTACCTCTGCCTGTCCCTAAGGGGCGCAGGCAGGGGCCCCGAACCTCCCGGGCTCCAGGCCACTGCCGTTGGCCTGGAGCACCGACTGGCCCTTTAGCTGCATGAGCATCCACAGGACGCACACGCAGCTGCGGGCTTCTGCGGAGCAGGAGGGGCCTCCCTGCTCCGAACAGTGGGCGACCACACATTTGGGGGCCGCCGGGGCCCCATAGGAGGGCCCCCCGTGGCCCCTTCGGCTAGCTGGGTGCGTCGCGATGAAGTGATTCATGGCGCTGCCCCTCCCCAGACGCACAGCCAGTCATGGTCTGGGCCCGAGGAGCTGTCGGAGGAGGCGCGGGCGGTAAAAAAGAGGAAAAAAAAAGGGAGGCGGGGGCCGGAAGAGGTAAGGTAATATTAATGTTGTTATTTTTACTGAGAGTTTCCCCTATATACCCCTGCCTGACCCCTATACCCCCTGCCTATCCCCTTACCTATTATGCCGCCTGACCCCCATATACCCCCCTGCCAGCCCCCTTATCTATTGCCCGCCTGACCCCTATATACCCCTTTCCCGAGCCCTTTTATTATATGCCTGCCTGAGCCCCTTATCCCTGCCTGAGCCCCTATACCCCTGCCTGACCCCTATACTATTGCCCGCCTGAGCCCCTATATACCCTGCCAAAACCCTATTCTGATACCCTTCCTGAGCCCCAATTTACCTGCCAAAACCCTTTTCTCGTATATACTTTTCTGACCCCTATATAACCCCGTTTGGCCCCCTTTTCTATAACCTCCCGAGCCCCTATATACCCTGCCTGAGCCCATATCTTAACCGCCTGAAACCCTATATACCCTGCCTGAGCCCTTACATTCCCTGCTTGGCCCCTATATACACCTGCCGAGCCCCTTTCTTATATACCCCCTGAGCCCTTACTATATGCCTGCCTGGTCCCTATTACCCTCCTGAGCCCCTAATTATTTTGCCTGCTTGGCCCCTATATACACCGCCGGCACCCTATCTCTATATACCTGCCTGTGTCCCCAGTATATCCTGCCTGAGTTGCCCCTATATTTATATACCTGCCTGTCTAAGGGCTTGCGAACGCCAGACGGACAATATATAACTGCCTGACTGAGGTTATATATATATTTATATATACATGCCTGACTGAGAGAGGACATATCTGTATACCTGCCTAACTGATGGGGACCTATATAGCTTCCGATCTGAGGGGGCATATATATATCTGTCTAATTGCAGGGCCTATATAGCTTCCTATCTGAGGGAGACATATATACTCTATAATTAAGGAGTTACTAGAATGTGAGGATTCCATAAGATATTTGTGTACCAAAATCCTGCAGGGTAGACAGTATTGACGGGAGCAATCAGGATGAAGGTGTTGAAAGGTGATGGAGAAGAAAAGGAATGGTGACACGACGACTGATCAGAAAAGACGTTTCTCTGTAAGTCACTTAATCGTAACTGCAGAGTAATCACTTACTATTTATGCAGAGCGTCTACTACACACTAGTATCTCACCACTATATGGTCACTGTTATGGCTGGTTTAATATTAGTCTTCAGAGCCTGTGTAAGCTGATAGTCACACATAGTGGGCTTGGTCGATTGGTCAGGGTCTGGGCACGGATTATTTGATCCTTAAGTAGTAATAGTTAAGGGTCCGGTTTTGTAGGAAATGTGTTTTTAGTAAACAAATAATGCCGTTGGTATGATTTGCTATTTACTCCATGTATAGGTGGTTTATTAGTGACTTGTTATTTAGGGGGTATTACCATCGGTCTATGGGGACACGTAGCGGAGGCGATTTAGAAAAAAGCAAATTTGTCATCAACTGATTTTCATTGTGCTCAATGACTGCTGAGGAAGAGATGGACGGGATCTACTGTGGAATATGCAGAAATTAGTGACAGGACCTGGCGCACTAGGGGCGAGAGGAATTAGTGTGGGGGCGGTCGCTGCCAGAATTTTTTGGGCCGAGTGAGGGGAGGGGGGCGGTCGCGCCATTGACTGTACTCGCCTAGGGCACCAAAATGCCTTGGCCCGGCCCTGGTGGTCCGCATTCAGATTTCACCAGTCCATTGACATCAAACAGTACATTTTCCATTGGTGGATACTCCGACGGAAAAATGTGCATGTTACAAGTTTTTTGCAAAGTCGTCGTTTTTGAAATCCAACCTCATAATATCCAAGCGTAGACTAGTGGTCGAATTTTCTATTGAGGCTTATGGGGATGGTTTACAACCGGTTTTCAAACTGATTGAAAATCCAAAATCAATCATAAAAACAATCAAATCGTAAAAACTGGCTATAAATCCTTGCCGTGTAGACGGGCCTTAACACTGTTATGAATAACCTAAAGGATAGAAGACCTACTTCTTGACTTGCACAACAAGCTGAACTAAGAGTCATAGTTTGTGTGAAGCTACAGGGATGAGAGATATATGGAGATTGTTTAATTTGACAAATATTCAATTTACACATTTTTAATATGCTGAGCACTCTTAGTCCTGTATCAACTACTTTTTGGGATCTGCCCTCCAGTCATAGTAATTCACTCTTTGCGGAGTCCAGTCTCTAGTACAGGAGCTTGTTAATTTAAGTTAATGACAAGTTTTAACCTTTAGGCTATGTCTACACTGCATCGGACAAAAAAACGTCCCAAAAGCGGCCGTGTTTTGTCCGATACAGGACTGCGTTTTTGTCACGCTTTGTTCAAAAACCGCAGTCACTTCGTTTCTTGACGTCGCCCATACAAGTGTTGTATAATACGCCCGCGCCGAAAGATGAGCACAGAAAGAGGAGCTGTGGAGACTGCAGCTCGTCTTTCCGATTGCCGTCTATGTGGCAGCACGAACGATCGTATCTTCAGCGCTTTTAAAAAACTAAAAGCACCGAAGATACGATCGTAATAGTGTGCAGTGTAGACATAGCCTTAGGAATAGCAAAACTGACAGGTCAATCACTGCTATGGAATAGAACTGACCAAGAAGTGGGAGCCTGACACTGCCTGAGGCTCTGTGAAGCAGCATGGTGAAACAACCCCTTCAACTCTATATAGGGATTTTGATTCCACTATAGAACAGAAGTTGCTAGACACAGTTATGGCACCTGCTGTGCACTGTTCCTCCCTTCGACCACCTTTACAGCAGAATTGCGGGGTGACATGGCAAAGTTTCCATAGTGCTTTTGTTACTTCGTCTGGCAGGAAGCAATAGAAATCTTTGTATACTCGTTGTAAAATATTTTTATATTTATTTATATCTATATTGTATTTATTTATATATAAAATCAAATAATTAAACATAAGAATTTTTTTTTCTTATAGGAGTTGTCCCTTACGAGCTTTTAGCCTGTCAGTGTCACTGGTTAAGTTGAATGAGGGGGCGTGCTAGCTTGTCTGTCTGTTCTGCTCCCTCCCCCTCCTCAGCACACAGGCAGCTACGTAACTTCTATACGGGGGGGGGGGGGAGGGGGTTTGCTCTCAGAGTTCCCCCCTGTGTGTGCCTGTTTTGGTCTGTTGCAGGGAGGGGTGATCTAGGAGTGTAGAGAGGTCGTGAAGTGCTGGGTATGAAATAGAGCAGAGGGGATGATGTTTTCCTATATCCTCTTAGTTACAAGTCTCCACATCTCGCAAAAACAAGGGCGTGTTACTATACTCAAAAGTCTACAAATACGGAGAAATAAGTATTCCATCCCCCCTGATTGTATTGCATTGATAGTCACGTTCCAAAGCTATATGATTTAGAAAAGGGAAGGGGCACTGCTGTCCTCTATTGTGAAGAGGAGGAAAAGCAGGGCCCAAAAGGGGTTTTTAATCCGGCTGATGGACCAGACCCCAGGTCTCCCTCCCCCTCCTTAAACCAGAAGTTTCTGTGCGGGAGGGGCTCTCTGCCCCAACCTGTTTAAAAGGGGTGAGTCTTTTAGACCTGAAGCAGTAAGATAAAGGGTCAACAGGTCGGCTACTATGAGATTTGAGAAGCTATGTAGTTAAAACTAACAGGGCTGCTTTTAAAATTGTAGGACATTTTTAATGAAATATATGCAAAGCTGTTGTTTTTTTAAAGATCTTTTAATTAAAACCCAATCATTGTAGCGAGAAAACCCTTTAAATAAAAATTATTTTTTTTTGAGAATTAAAAATCAATACAAAAATACAAATAAAATACAATATACCCATTGTATTTTATTTTTGTATTGATTTTGTAATTTTCAATAAATAATTTTATTTAATAAAAAAAAAAATTCTGATTATTATGCTTGTAGTTTACATTGAGTTGATCAGAGGTTGGTTACTATGTTTTTTTCTTGTGATTATATATATAATGCAGAAGGGTGTACAAGCGATCACTCCCCCTATTGGTCAAGTAACCTAGGGGGATTACAAGTAGCAGTGTAAAAAGAAAAAAAGTAAAAAAATATATATATATTAAAAGTTCAAAACACCCCTTTCTGCTGTTTTACAAATAAAAACTAACAAAAGTTACACGTAATCGGTTTTGTCAAATCCATAAAAGTGCAATCTATTAAAATCTAACATTATTTAACCCATACACTAAACACCATAGAAGAAAAAAGTTTTTGGTTATTTCACGTCCCCCAAAAATTTGAATTAAAAGAAAGAAAAAAGTCCCATGTATTCCAGAGTGGTACCAATAAAAACTAAAATTCAGGCTACACAAAAAATGCACCTCCACTCAAGTTCATAGGTGGAAAAACAAAAAACGGGGGTTGCAGAAAATGGCGTACGTCATAGCGCCGGTAAACGGCTTTGAAACGGGATGGCAGCATGATCCCGATTCAGAGCCGCCGGGTGTAAGCGGCTAATTGCAGCTAACACCCGGCCGGCGGTTACAGCGTGGGGTGGGTGCCGCCGTCTGCCCGCGCTGTTTAACCCCTTGGATGCCGCGGTAAAGATGTTCGCCGCGTCTAAATGAATGACAAACTGTTCTTCACTGCGATCAGGACATCAGCGATGAGATTGCGGAGTCCCGATGGGTTAACATGGCAGCAGGAAGCCTTGTGAAGGCCTCCATCGCTGCCATGTTTTGAATTTCCCCGATTCCGGCCCCAGGCCACACCGATATCTTAGTACACCCTAATGCAAGGTCTAGGCAATGCATTAGGCTGTATTAGCGATCGCGCCCCCTAGTGGTGAAGCGCCCTAGGAGGACTCAATGTTGAAGTTAAAAAAAAAAAAAAAGTATTAAAAGTTCAAATCACCCCTTTTGCCATCTTACAAATAAAAAAGATAAAATAATAAAAAAGTTACAATATTTGGTATCCCCTGCGTCCGAAAAAGGTCCGATCTATAAAATCTAACATTAGTTAAACCCCGTATGCTGAACATCATAGAAGAAAAAAAAGTCCAAACGGCAAACTTGCGTTATTTGGTGATTTCACGTCCTATAAAAATTGGAATAAAAGCGATCAAAAAAGTCACATCCCAAATTTCCCAAATTTCTTAGCAATAAAAAATGCACTTCAGCCCGCAAAAAATGCCGCCTCACTGACGTCTATAGGTGTTAGCACAAAAAAGTTATTGGTCGCACAAAATGGCACCTATTCAAAAATAGAAAATGTGTGGAATTTTTTTACGGAACCAAAACATAAAGGAAACCCTACATGTTTGGTATTGGTGGATGCGTATCAACCTGTAGAATGCAGATAACACCTCATTTTTACCAAAGAATAAATTCTGTAAAAAAAATAAAAATAAAAAATCCCACAAGCATGGAAAAAGTACTTTTTTTTTTTTTACATTTTTCCCCCAAATTGGGAATTTTTTTTAAAACTTTCCCCCCCGTATAAAAATTTTTTATTGTAATATGAATAAACCATTAGAAAAGGGGCAAATTTTCCCCCGCAAAATAAAAGCCCTCAAATGTGCCCCTTTGAGGGGGGGAAAACCCAAAAAGGTTTTGACTTTCAAAAGGAAAAGGGGGAAAAAAAACTAAAACCCCTTTTAAATGCCTCCATCAGGAAAGGGGTGAAAAGGTGCTAAAAACTTTAAAAAAAAATGCTACAAATTTGGAATCCCCTAAATCTTTTATCAACCTGCAAAACACAGAAAAATACATCGTTAAATAAAGAGGGGAAGGGTTTGAAAAAAAACTTTCCGGCCAAAAATTTGGGGCCCAACCCCAAGGTTTTTTTTTCAACACAAACCCCCGGACTCGCAACAGGCACATTACACACACAAAAGGGCCCCTTGCTACGGGCACTTAACACCCCACACGGCTCAGCTCCCGGGCCCACATTTAACCAACACCTTTTTCGGGCCAAACCCCACATTCCCCGACACACGGCTCACCCCCACAGGCACTTTAAACACACACACGGCTCAGCAAACGGCACGTTACACACCACACCGGCTCACAAACAGGGCCCCCGTTACACACACAAGGCTCAGTTTCGGGGCCGACACACACACGGCTCGGGCTACGGCCCCTTACACACACAGGGCCCTCAGAAAGGAAACATTACCCCACACGGCTCACCCTCCCGACCACTTTACAAAACGGCTCAGGCCCAGGCACGTTCCAAACCAGGGCCCCTCAGCTACAGGCACATTCCCAACGGCTCAGGTCCCGGGCCACTTTAACACACACACAGGCTCACCCTACAGGCACATTACCCACAAAACGGTCAGCTACAGGAAATTGTTACAAAACACACCTCTCACCCACAGGCACTTTTAACCCCAAAGGGGTCAGCTACAGAAACATTAAAACACCAACACGGCCAGCAAACAGGAAAGTTACCACACCAAGCTCAGCTACAGGCGGTTACACAAAATTAAAGGGCTCAGCTACCCGCAGGGCTCGGCTACGGGCCTTAAAAAACCCCCGGCCCAAGCTACAGGCACGTTACACACCCCTTTCCCCAGCAACAACCACATTACACCACAAGCTCAGTACAGGAAAAATTAAACCACAACGGCCCTAAGTCAGGCATTTTACACCCCAGGGGGCTAAAGCTACAGGCACATTAACACCCCCGGCTCGCAAAGGCCAATTACACACCCCACGGTTTCGGGCTCCCGGCCTTTTAAAAACCACACAGGGCCCTCAGCTACGGCCGATACCCCCCACACGCGGCTCAGCTAAAAGGGACTTTTCACAAAACCAACGGCTCAGCTAAAAGGCAAATTACCCCAAAAACCCCATAAAAGGGCCCCCCACGGGCCACTTTTACACCCCACGGCTCAGCTACAGGCACAAAAACCAAAAAGGCCCAGCTGCACGCACTTTACACACACAGGCCTCAAAGCTAAGGGCAAATTACCCCCCACCCCCCGGCCTCAGCTAAAAAGGCACATAACAAAAACACGGCTCAGCTACAGGGCACGTTAACACAAAAATCCCCTCAGATACAAACATTAAAACACACACACGGTTTCGTACACGGCCCCTTTAAAACAAAACGGGGGCTCAGTACGGCACGTTACAACAACACGCCCCGGCTCAGCTACAGGCAAAATTCACTAAAAAAAAGGCTCGGTTTCAGGGCCTTTTAAACCCACACACAAACGGCTAAACAAAACAGGCACTTTACAACACTTGGCTAAAAGTTTAAGGGGCACTTTTAACACACACGGCCCTGCTGGAAACGCACATTAAAACCACACACCCCCGGTTCAGCTTACAGGCATATTACACCAAAAACTACGGCCCCACCAAAACAGGAAATAACACCCCAACCCCAAAGCTGAAATGCATTTTTCCCAAAACACAAAACCGCCCAACCCACGGGGCACTTTAAACACCAAGGCGCGCGCCGGCTCAGCCACAGGGGCCCCTTGTTTAAAAACCCCAACACACGCGGGGGATCAGCCAAAAGGAACGTTACCCCACAAAAACGCGCGGTTTCGCTCCAAAAGGCCACGTTACAAACCACACGCGCGGGGCCCCGGGCCCCGGGCCCGGGTTACCACCCACGGCGCCGGGGGCTCACCCACGGAACGTTAAAACACACCACACCCCCTTGCGCCCCTCACCCACGGCACGTTACACACCCCGCGCGGCTACCACAGGCACTTACCCCAAACACGCCCCCGGGGGCTCAGCCACAGGTCTTTACACCCACATGCCCCGGGCTCACCCCCGGGCCCCGTTACCAAAACCCCCACGCGGGGGCGGTTTCACCACACACGATACACACCAACCACCCCCCCCCGCACGGCCCCGGCCCCATGAAAACTTCAACACAAAACGGGGCGCGGCCAGCCACGGGACGTTAAACCACCCCGCGGGCGGCTCAGCCCAGGAAAACGTTACACAAAACACGGCCGCGGTTTCGCCCGGGCCCACGAAACACACCACACCCCCCCAACGCGCGGTCAGCCACAGGCATTTTAAAACCCCTCGCCCCGCGGCCCACCACAGGAAACGTTACCCACTCCCCGCGGGGCCCTCCCCAAACCAGGCAATTTTCACCCGCGCGGTGGGGGCCTCGCCAAGGCACGATACCCCCGCCGAAAAACGCGCGGCCCCGCCACAGGCGTTTTTCCCAAAAGCGCGGGGGGTTTCACCCCACGGCGCTTTAAACCCGCGCGGGGTTTTCCGCCACAGGAAAGTTTACACCCCCCCCCCGGCTCAGCCACAGGAAGTTAAAACACCCCGGGGCGGTTTCAGCCACAGGAAACTTTTAACACACGCGCGCGGAACACCACGGGCCCACGTTCCCAAAACACACGGCCGGGGCTCCCCACGGGAAACTTTTAAAACCACTCGCCGGGGGGCTAAATTCAAACCCGGCACTTTTAAAAAAAGCGCGCGGCTCACCCAAAAGGGCCCACGTTAAACACGCGCGGGCCAGCCAAAGGCCGTTAACAGGGCCCGCGGCTCGCCACGGGCCCTGGGGTAATAACCCACAAGGGGCGCCGGCTCACCCCCAAAGGCCCGTTCCCACAGGGCCGAGCGCGCGGCACACCACAGGCCCCGTTACACACCCCGAGCGCGGGGGCCTCCGGGCCCCACAGGCACTTTACCCCAACCAAAGGCCCCGCGCGGGCTCACCCCACGGGGCACGTTCCCCCACTCCTCGGCGGGCCTTCCAAAAAGCCACCGGGGGAAACCGTTACACACGCGCGCGGCTCAGCCAGGGGATTTTACCACGCCGCGCGCGGTCAGCCAAGGGCACGTTCCCAAAACCCCGCGCGCGGTAAGCCCCCGGGCCTTTTACAAAAACGCCCGGGGGGCTCGGCCTTAAGGGGCCACGGGCAGTTACACAGGGGCCGGCGCGCGGGGTAAACCACGGGCTTTTTAAACAAAAAACGCCCCACCAGAGGGGGCTCAGCCACGGGCCGTTACACACCGCTGGCGCGGGGCTCGGGAAAGGGGAAATTTTTTACACCCCCGGGGCGGCGGCTCGGGCCACGGGCAGGTTCCCAAACCGGCCCTGCGTTGGCCCGGCTCAGCCAACGGGAAACTTTTACACACGCACCTTTTTTGGGCCGGCCCCACCACGGGCACTTTTTACACCGCAGGGGCCGCCAGGGCTCGCCACGGGAAACGTTAAACACCAAAAGCCTTTCCCCGGGGCCCCTAAGCCAGGGGCAGTTACACCCCGCCGCCCCGCAACCCCCTCACCCCCACGGGGCACTTTTACACACGCAGTTTTGAAAGCGCGGCTCAGCCACGGGCAAGTTTTAAAACCCCGGGGAAAGGCGCGCGGCTCAGCCCGGGCACTTTTACACACCCGCAAAAAGCATGCGGGCCTCAGCCACGGGCACCGTTTACACACGCGGAAACCTGAAAAAAGCAAGCGGGCCAGCCCCCGGGCACGTTACCCACAGCGCGCGCGCGGCTCAGCCAGGGGGGCACTTTTAACACACCCCCGCACGCGGGGCGGCCCTTAAACCCCAACGGGACCGTTACACACGCGCGCGCGCGGCCGCGCCACGGGGCAGTTACACCCCCGCAAAACCCCGGCGCGGTCAGCCACGGCTTTTTTAACACACCCGGCAAAAAAAAAAGGGGCCCTCAGCCCCAAGGCCCGTTACCCACCCCAACGCGCGCGGCTAAAGCCCCCGGCCGTTTACCACCCCGGGCAAAAAAAGGGAAAAGTTCACAAAAAGAGCCCAGCCCCCCAGGCACTTACCACGCGCGCGCCTTGGCGGGGAAAACTAGCCCCCAAGGACCAACGTTACCCCAACGCGCTCAACGCGGCTCAGCCCCCAGGCACGATTTTCCAACACACAAAGGACACATTCCCCAAACGGCTAGCCCGGGCAGTTATACACCGCCGGGCGGCTCAGCCACAGGCCCGAAAATACCCCCCAACAAAAAAACCCCCAGGGCCCTCAGCCACGGGACGTTCTTCAACCGCGCGCGCATCACCCCACAGGCACGTTACCACCCTTCCCCGGGCTCGGCCCGGCACGTTACACAGGGCAGCGAAAAGCTCACCACGGGGCCACTTTAACAAAACGAGCCCCAGCTTCGGGCCCAGGAAAACTTTAAAACACGCGCGCCCCGGCTCAGCACCAAAAAGGCAGGTTTACCCACGCGCGCGGCTAACCAAAACGGGGAAACGTTAAAACACACCGCGAAAAGCCGGTTTTCCCCAAACAGGCCGTTACCCCACGCGCGGCGCGGCTCAAGCCACGGGCACGTTAAAACAACGCCGCGGCTCAGCCACAGGCACTTTTACCCCCCCAAAGCGCGGGCTCAGCCCCACAGGCACTTTTTACCACACCCCGCCCGGCTAAGGCCAAAACAGGCCCCGGTTACAAACGCGCCCGGATTTCCCCAAACAGGCCCCGGGCCCAACGTTACACCCACCGGGAAAAAAGGGCGGCTCACCCAAAAAGGAAAACGTTACAAAGCCGCCCGCGCGCGCAAAGGCTCGGGCCACAGGCACTTTTTCCCCCACGCGCGGCTCACCCCACAGGAAACGTTAAAACACACCCCCCCGGCTCAGCCACAGGCACTTTTAAAAAAAAAGGGACAATGGGGAAAACCCCGGGGCCCCCTCGTGGAAGAAAAAAAACTGAAGCCGGGGTTGGGGAAACCGGTGGGAAAAAAGGGTTTCCCCTTTAAAATTCTTAAAAATGTGGGGGTTTAAAACCCTTAAAAAAACTTTTAAAAACAAAAATGGGGCAAAAACCCCAACGCTTTTCCCTGCCTTTTAAAACCTGGGCACTTTTCCCCCACCCGGTAATACTGAACTGAAAGAAACTGTGGTTTTTTAAAGGGAAATGTTTTATTTTTTGTATGGGTTTGACTGGGACGTCAATCAAAGTATCAAGGGAGCCGAATGATTAGATAAAACCGTGAATCGGGGGTCATCAGTGACAGGCTACCGATAGTCAAGAGATAGTCGTGTCGGTATATGATTGGAGCAGCGGTACATCAATCAACATTTTGGGTATTGGTTTCCACAGCCGGGAGACCTCCGTGGAGAACTCGCTACGGCTGAAGACCTAGAAATTCTTAATACCAACACTACTTCAGCATTAGAACTAAAAAAATCAGGTATATTCAATTTATCCAAATACAATCTAGATCCACATGAGATCAGTTTAGTATATTAACTAAAGGTCTGTTTTTCTGTCCTACCAATAACGGATCAACCATTTTGATCTATTTCTAGACCTACACCATCTAGTACGCAAATTGACACTAACGAGGCATTTTTCCATGCACCCCCACCCCGAGGACTATACCAACACTACTACAGAAGATGAAAAAATCGAGATCCCCATGAAATCTAAATTCTATCCAACTCAGTCCCAGGGGCACTATATTAAAACCTTTCTGGACTTAGTATCCGATGAACTCCAACTTATTACTCCGACAAATAAAAAGTCTAACCTTACCAAACAGGAACAAAAAGCAATCAAGAAATTAAAGGACAACTATGATATAGTAATACGCCCAGCCGACAAAGGGGGTGGGACCGTAATTATGGATTATGACCAGTACCAGACAGAAGCATTGAAAATTCTAAGTGATCATACCTATTATAACACTATTCCACAAGATCCCTTCCAGGAAGTCCAAAATGCACTACTTGATCATCTGAATCAAGCATTAGCTTGCAACATCATTACTAAAAAAGAAAAGCAATTCATATACCTTCCAGAACCTAATATACCATTTTTCTACTTCCTTCCCAAATAAAACAAAAACCTAAAAAAATCCTCCAGGTCGCCCAATTATATCAGGGATCAATTCTAGCACAAGTCAACTATCACATTTCATAGACCTTCACCTGCAACCCCAAGTCACTAAGCTAAATAGCCATCTCAGGGATTCAGGTCACTTAATTCAATTTCTCACAGAATTACCCCCCAATCCAACCTATATTTTAATTACAGCAGATGTCACTTCATTATATTCGAATATCCCACATGACTTAGGATTACAGTGTGTTGGTAATATACTGGAAAACAACACAAAATTTTCGAAGGAAAAAAAAAGCCTTCCTAGTAGAAAGCCTGAAATTCATCCTTCAGAACAACTACTTCAAACATAACGACACTATCTATCATCAGATCAAAGGCACCGCTATGGGGACCAGAATGGCACCTTCCTTCGCTAATATCTTTATGGGGGCCTTTGAGGACGAGTATATTTATCAATCCCAATTTATGCAATATATCACCTTATACAAAAGATTTATTGATGATCTGTTCTTCATATGGTCAGGACCCACCCATATAATCCCAAAATTCATAGATTCCCTTAATAACAATACTTGGAATCTCCGTTTTACTGCAGAACATAATCCACAATCTATAGTTTTTTTGGATCTTAATATCACACTAAAAAACGACAGATTCATCACTTCCTCCCACTTCAAAAAAGTGGATGCGAACACGTACATCCATTTTGACAGTGCGCACCATAGGCCCTGGTTAATTACTATCCCATACGGGCAATTTAAAAGAATTCGAAAGAACTGTACTGAGGAGGAAGATTTTTTGGATCAAGCAAAATTTTTGGAAAGCAGGTTTAAAGAAAAAAATTATCCGAGGACCATCCTCAAAGATGCCATAGATAAAACTTCCAAATTGTCACAAAAAGACTGCTTGAGCAAGAAATATTCAGATAATAACAAGATCAAGTCCAAAATTTCCAAATCCCCTTTGGACTCGAAAATCCAACATTCTTTCATCACCCAATTCAATTCTACCCATCTAAAAATTAAACAAGTTCTTAACAAATACTGGTACTTACTGAAGAAGGATCCATTTCTGGGTCCATCAATCCCAGAAAGACCCAACTTGATTTTTAGGAGGGCTCCCAATATTAAAAACATACTAGCCCCCAGCCGAGTCAGAAATCAACCTCGAGAAACTAACATCATCTCCACCACAACAGGTAGTTCTGCATGTAATACTCCCAGCTGCTTGTGCTGCAAGACCATTTGCAGCACATCAAATATAACCTCCACTGTAACCAACATCACTTATCCTATTAAATTCAACCTTACATGCAAAAGCTCTTTCATAATCTATGTAATAGAATGTTCTTGTCGCCTCCAATATGTTGGCAGAACCACCTGTGCGCTCCATATAAGATTAAACGGCCACCGTGCTTGTGTTAAGAAGGGTGACATAAAGCAAAGCGTGGCTCTCCACTGCAAATTAGTACACCAGCAGAATTTTAATGATCTCAAAATCACTCCTGTAGACCATATCCCGATAAACCACACAAATAGATTCCATACATTGCAGAAAAGGGAAATGTTTTGGATTTACAGATTGAAGACTCTGCAACCTAGAGGTTTAAATGATATGATGGAACTTATACGTTGAAACCGCCATATATATTTAAAACTTGGAGGGTCCATACATTTTATATATCATTAGAAATCACAATACATTGAGCCAGAACAAGTTTTGAAAATAAGTAACTCCTCCATGACAAGGTCCTCAAACATGACGGTTCCGGATAAATCCACCCAGTTCCAAGCCTTCTATACGTGGTTATTACATGTACTCTCATGGAGAGTAGTTTTATTTACTATCGGTCTTTTCGAAACCCGTTACACTTAGATTGGTAATTCAATATGTTATTAGATGAACGTTTGGTTTATTTTTATTGCTATTGTCCATAGAGAGGAGTTCTCTCTACTATTGGCTAATGTTTAGAACTTGCTACATTCTAATTGGTTATTTGGTCTGTCACTTGACGAGCCCCGGCTCATTTTCCCATATTATTGTACATTGAGAGTAGCGCGCCCTACCATTGGTCAGTTTCCAAAACCCGATTCATTCTTATTGGTTATTTAGTCTGCCAATCTAAAAGCGCCCATGTTCATTTCCCCATGTTATTTCACATAGGGAGTAGCTCCTTCTGCTATTGGCCAGTCCGAAATACCCGCTCTTCCCTGATTGGCTAAACCATTTCACATACAAAAGCGCCTTCAATTTTTTTCCCATGTTAATTCTCATAGAGAGTAGCTCTCTCTACCATTGGCCAATTTGTAACACCCGCCCGATTCTGATTGGCTACAACAATCCTACAGTAGTTTTCTTTACCAAATATAATGAATATGTAGTTAAGTACTATCGCACAGGAGGTAGCTCCCTCCGTGATAGGCTAATTCATAATACCCGCCAGTAATTTCATTGGTCCAAATAACAGCAAATTTAATATTTATGAATTACTGTTTTTTATCCATTTTTTATCCCATCCACTAGGTTTTAGTATCACTCAGTACAAGAATAAGTACATAATAAAATATTAATCAATAGTTTTATTTAAAAAAAATAAATACAATTCTCAAACAAACATAGAGTAAAGAAAACGTATTTTCATCTTTTACTTCTAATCACCCATACCTTCGTGTGTTTTTAACATGTTTTTATTGTCAGTTATATATTTTGTTATACTTCATAAAAAATGTATGCATAAAATATATGCAAAACAGCATCTCTTCAGCCGTAGCGAGTTCTCCACGGAGGTCTCCCGGCTGTGGAAACCAATACCCAAAATGTTGATTGATGTACCGCTGCTCCAATCATATACCGACACGACTATCTCTTGACTATCGGTAGCCTGTCACTGATGACCCTGATTCACGGCTCATCTAATCATTCGGCTCCCTTGATACGTTGATTGACGTTCCAGTCAACCTATACAAAAAATAACATCCATTTAAATACCACAGTAGTCTTCATTACAGTATTACCCTTGAGAAAGTGCCGGTATACGGCAGGAAACGCGTTGGGTTTCAGCGTCCTCTGTTTTTAATAGTGTGAGGGTTATATACCCCTACATTTTTAAGAATAAAGACACTTTTTTCTACCAAGCCATTACCACGGCTACAGTTATTTTACATTCCACGTGCGCCGGGTCCGCCATTTTCACCTTTTTATAACAGTTTCTATCCGGCGTTCCTCCGAACCCCGGAATCCATTGGACCAGTGGCAGCCGTGACACGGGCTACGGCATCTAAAAGCCCCGCAAGCGCATATGAGAGTTGTGCCTCTACAATACGAGCGCAACCTCAGAAGGTCAGCATATTTACCTATTTTTCAACAACCTCCTTTTTTACATATTTCACTATTGTGCGCCCCCTTTGTCCCCCCTTTTTTTTGTCTTTTTGATTATCTACATTCACGGAGACTCAATCTCTGAGAACCTAGAAGGGTCGGCAGCCATCAAAGAAAATGGAATACTTCAAAAACAGACATATCCTCAGAGACACTTTTCTACAGGAACTCAATGAAGAAAAACAGAATGTCCCGATGGAATCCCAAACGGAGATAAGTACTAAATTCAGCGAAGAAGAGACTAAAATAATGACTGAACTGTTTAACTCATTAGAAAAGAGACTATGCACTGAGGCACAACATAATCTAGATGTAATGTTCCTATCTGTATACTACAAACTCAATTTGATACCCAAAGGTCTTCAAATACTTTTGTCTCCTACTTTCAATAATGATACTGCCTTTATAGAAGAATGGGAACATATACTAGAAGAATGTTCACTAAAGTTAATAGATCTACTAATCAAGAAAAGGAACCTCCTTATTAAATTCACTATAGGAGAGATTGAAAATATCCTTTTAGATCTCTCAAAATTTGAGTCCCATCCAGATTTCTTGAAAATTAACAATCGAGTAACCACAGAAGCACGTAAATTTGAAAGCAATTTATTTATACGGAAAAAAGGAAAACTCAATAGGGACAAGGAATTGAATAAAAACAAGAATACTAATAAGAATAACATCAACAAGGATAGCCACAAAGAAAGATTACCCAGTTATAAGAAAAACACCCCATTCAATAAAGCAAAATCCTCTGCTTTTGTTAACTCTAAACTTCACCAAAGAAGGTTGGGTTCCCATACTTCAGATACAAATCAATCCACCCATACACCTAACGGCATTGTGATAGAAAAACAAAATTTACAAAATACTATCCCACAAAATAAATTAGGCAGTACCTTAAAGGAAGGAGTCTACCAACCACCCCATATAGAAACATCGATTCCAGGAGTATCAAATATAAAAGACCCACATAAGGATCCAGAAAGGATTCTATCTACACCCAGTGCGGGAGCTATTCCAAAAAACCCCACAGGGACTAAGATTAATCCAAAGGGGCACCCCAAAGGACAGCCCAAGCAAAAGGAATCTGAAGGATTGGAAACAATACCAGTGATACATGATTTAAATGCCCTAACTCAAAGCACTATGTCACAGTTCGAAAGAAACTTTACTAGATTTATTACCACAGTCTCTCCCCGACACGAACCAGAAAAAACAGATGACAATTCAAGTTTAGACCAAGAGGCAATTAACATGTCCTCCTTCTCAGACTTAAAAGAGAAGGCTCAGAAAATCAAGAAAGTTTAAAAAAAAATCAAATGGGAACACAGGGTTTAAAAACGAATTTTAAATGAATCATTTTCCCCCTCGTATTGTCACAATTCATACCATGAGATTTCAAACACGTCCTTCCACTTCTTGATAGGACAATACAATCATGAAAAAAATACTGAAGGAAAAAAATTTTCCCCCTTTTTTTTGGGGTACCAAATTAGTCCCCCCCCCCTTCTCCCACATAAAACCAGCTACCAAAGAAAAGCATACTAGAGGGTGCGGGGGGGGCCAGCAGGAAAAAAAAAAAGGTCCCTGCCCTGCCTAAAAATTTTAATACCAACATACTTCAGATTAGAATAAAAAAATCAGGATATTCAATTTATCCAAATACAATCTGACCCACATGAGATCAGTATATTAACTAATTTGTTTTTCGTCCTCCCAAAAAGGGAATCAACCATTTTATCTATTTCTAGACCTACAATTAGACGAAAATTTACACTAACGGGGGCTTTTTTCCCATGCCCCCCCACCCGGGGACTATACCAACTTTACTCGAAAAGAAAAAATCGAGATCCCAGAAATAAAATTTCTACCCAATCAGTCCCAGGGGCATTATATTAAAACCTTTCGGGCTTAGATCCGATGAACTCCAACTTATTACCCCGAAAAAATAAAAAGTCTAACCTCCCCAAAAAGGAAAAAAAAAGCAATAAAGAAATTAAAGGAAACTACGATATAGTAATACGCCCACCGACAAAGGGGGTGGGCCCGAAATTTTTGGTTAAAGAAAGTCCCAGACAGAAGCATTAAAAAAATTCTAAGTGTATACCTATTATCACTACCCCAAAGATCCCTTCCGGGAAAGCCCAAATGCACTACTTGATCATGGGAATCAACCCTTAGCCTGCAAATCATTACTAAAAAAAAAAAGCAATTATATCTTCCAAAACTAATAACCATTTTTTATTTCCCTCCCAAATACACAAAAACCTAAAAAATCCTCCAGTGCCCAAAATTATACGGGGGATCAATTTAGCAAAGTCAATTCACATTTCATAGACCTTCACTTGAAACCCCAAGTTACTAAGCAAAATGCCATCTCAGGGATTCAGGTCCTTAACCCAAATTTCTACGAATTACCCCCTAACCCAACCTATTTTTTAATTAAGCAGATTACTTCATTATTTTCGAATACCCCCACATATTTAGGTTTTACGTGTGTTGGTAATATAGGGGGAAAACAACAAAAAATTTTCAAAGGGAAAAAAAAAAACCCTTTCCAGTAGAAAGCCTGAAATTCACCCTTCAAACAAACTTAAAAACATAACGCCCCTATCTATCATCAGTAAAAGGACCGCTTGGGGACCAAATGGCCCCTTCCTTCGTAATATTTTAGGGGGCCTTTGGGACGAGTATATTTTAAACCCCAATTTAGCAATATATCACCTTATAAAAAATTTTTATTGTGTTGTTCTTCATTGGTCAGGCCCCCCCATATTCCCAAAATTCATAGTTTCCCCTTAATAAAACTTGGAATCTCGTTTTACTGCAAACTAATCCACAATCGATAGTTTTTTTGGATCTTAATTCACACAAAAAAACGACAGATTTATCACTTCCCCCCTTCAAAAAAGGGGATGCGAACACGTACATCCATTTTGACAGTGCCCCCATGGCCCGGGTTTTTTAAATACCCATACGGGAAATTTTAAAAAAATTTCAAAGAACGTACGAGGAGAAAAAATTTTTTGGATCAACAAAATTTTTGGAAAGCAGGTTTAAAGAAAAAAATTATCCGAGGACCATCCTAAAAGATGCCATAGATAAAAACTTCCAAATTGTCAAAAAAAGCGCTTGAGAAGAAATATTCAGTAATAACAAATAAAGTCCAAAATTTAAAAACCCCTTTGGATTTGAAAACCCACATTCTTTCATCACCCAAAATTCAATTTACCCATCAAAAAATTTAAACAAGTTTTTAACAAATACTGGTACTTACTGAAGAAGGATCCTTTTCTGGGCCCATCATCCAGAAAGACTCAACTTGATTTTAGGAGGGCCCCCAATAAAAAAAACAACTAGCCCCAGCCGATCAGAAATAAAACCGAAAATAACTCACTCCACCACAACGGGTAGTTCTGAGGAAAACCCCGCGCTTGTGCTCAAGACCTTTTGCCCCAAACCCAAATATAACCTCCCTGTAACCACATCCCACATATTTAAAATTTACCTTTTATGCAAAAGCTCTTTCATAATCTAGTAATAGAATTTCTTTTCGCCTCCAATTGTTGGGAGAACCCCCCGTCGCCCATATAAAAATTAAACGGCCCCCGGTTTTGTTTAAAAAAGGGGGACATAAAGCAAAGCGTGGCTTCTTCCACTGCAAAAAAAATCACCAGCAGAAAAATTTAAAAAAAGATCTTAAAACCCCGAGGGACCAATCCGATAAAAAACCCACAAATTTTGATTCCCTTTCATTGCAGAAAAAAAAAAAAATGTTTGGATTTACAGATTGAAGACTCTGCAACCCAGAGGTTTAAATGATATGATGGGAAATTATAGTTGAAACCCCCATATATATTTAAAACTTGGGGGGTCCAACATTTTTTTATCATTTGAAATCAAATACATTTACCAGAACAAATTTTGAAATTAAATAAAATCCTCCAGAAAGGTCCTCAAAATGCGGGTTCCCGGGTAAATCCCCCCAGTTCCAAACCTTCTTACGTGGTTATTACATGTACTCTCGGGAGAGTAGTTTTATTTACTATCGGTCTTTTGAAACCGTTAACTTAGATTGGTAATTCAATAGTTATTGTGAATGTTTGGGTTTTTTTTTCATGCTATTGTCTTAGGAGGAGACCTCTCTACTATTGGCAATGTTTAGAATTGCTACATTCTAATTGGTTATTTTTGGGCTGTACTTGACGAGCCCCGGGTCATTTCCCTTTTATTTTACATTGAGAGTAGTCGCCCTACCATTGGTCAGTTTCCAAAAAACCGATTCATTTTTTTGGTATTTTTGCCCAAACTAAAAGCGCCCATGTTCATTTCCCCATTTATTTCACAAGGGGAGCTCCTTTTTATTGGCCACGAAATACCCGCTCTTTTTGTTGGCTAAACCACTTCACAACAAAAAGCCCCTTATTTTTTTCCCATGTTAATTCTCAAGAGAGTAGCTCTCTCTACCTTGGCCAATTGAACCCCGCCCCATTCTGATTTGGGTAAAACAATCCCCAGTAGTTTTCTTTTTCCAAATTAATGAATAGTAGTTAATATTCGCAGGAGGTGCCCCTCCGTGATAGGCTAATTCAAATACCCCCCCAGTAATTTCATTTGGGCCAAAAAATAGTAAATTTTTTTATATATGAATTTTTGCTTTTTCCAAGTTTATCCACCCACCAGGTTTTTGCATCCGCTACAAGAATAAATACATAAAAAAAATTAATTTAAAATTTTTCAAAAATAAATACAATTTTTCAAAAAAACATGAGTAAAAAAAAACATTTTACTTTTTCTTTTATCACCCCCTCCTTGTGGTTTTTAACATGTTTTTTTTAGTTATAATTTTGTTATACTTCATAAAAATGTATGCTTAAAAAATATGCAAAACGCATCTTTCGCCCTAGCGGTTCCCACGGGGGTTCCCGGCGTGGAAACCCAATACCCCAAAAAGTTGATTGATGTTACCGCTGCTCCAATCAAATCCCGAAAAAGTTTATCTCTTACTATGGGTTTAGCCTGTTTTTGATCCCCTGATTAAAGGGCTCTTCTAATCTTTTCGGCTCCCTGATACTTATTGACGCCCCAACAACCTTTTAAAAAAAATAACTCCTTTTTAAATACCACAGTAGTCCTTCAGAAACAGTATTACCCTTGAAAAGTGCCGGTATACGCAGGAAACCCGTTGGGGTTTTTAGCGTCCTCTTTTTTTAAAATTGTGGGGGGTTATAACCCCCATTTTTAAAAATAAAGACACCTTTTTCTCCCAACCCCTTCCCACGGCTACATTTTTTTTTAAAATTCCACGTGCCCCGGGGTCCGCCATTTTCACCTTTTAAACAGTTTCTATCCGGTTCCTCCAAACCCCCGGGAACCCCAATTGGAAACCAGTGGCAGCCGTGACACGGCAAAACGGCATCAAAAAACCCCCCGCAAGCCCCTATAAAGAGTTGTGCCTCAAATTTACGACGCAACCCCGAAGGTAACCCATTTTTAAACCTTTTTTTTTAAAACAACCCCCTTTTTTTTACAATTTCACTTTTGGGGCCCCCCCTTTTGGGCCCCCCCCTTTTTTTCCCTCTTTCTCTCAGCCACAGGCACTTTTACACACGCGCGCCCGGCTCAGCCACAGGCACGTTACACACGCGCGCGGCTCAGCCCGGGCACTTTACACCCCCCGGGGTTTTCCAGCCACAGGAAACTTTACACACAAAACCGGCTCAGCAAAACAGGAAACATAACACACACGGCTCAGCTACAGGCAAATTACACACACCCCCGGTTTCAGTTTGCACGCACATTAAAACACACCCCCGGGCCCCCAGCTCCCGGGCAAATTACAACACACCCCTCAGCTACAGGCAAAATTACACACACACCCCTCACCCTCCCGGCAAAATTACAACCCCGGCTCAGCTCGGGCACAAAACAAAACAGGGCCCACCCCCCACTTTTACACACACCCCGGCTCACCCACAGGCCCACTTTTCACACCGCGCGGGTTTCAGCCACAGGCACTTTACACACACGCGCCGCCCCTCAGCCAAAAGGCACTTACACACCCCGCGCCCGCGGCTAAAGCCACAGCCCCGTTTACACACACACACGCGCGGTTTCACCACAGGCACTTACCCAAAACAAAAACCCACTCCCCGGTTTCAGCCAAAAGGCACATTACCCACACACCACGCGGCTCAGCCCACAGGAAACTTACACACAAAACACCCCGGGGGCTGACCCCACGGGCACTTTACACACACACACCCGCGCGGCTCACCAGGGGGAAACGTTCCCAACACAACAACACGCGCGCCCCCCTGGGGCCCTCACCCACGGGCCCAGTATGAAACCCCGGGCAAAAAACCTGGGGCACGCACCCCTAAAACACCCTCCGCGCGGCTCAGCCACAGGCACGTTACACCCTCGCGCACGGCTCAGCCACAGGCATTTAAAACACTCCCCGCGGGGCTCACCCCACAGGCACGTTTACACACGCGCGCAGGGCTCAGCCACAGGAAACTTTACACAAAACACACCAACTCACCCATCCATCCTTCAGTTTTTTGCAGATATAGCAGTGATCCACCCAGCACCTGTTTAAATGTCATTTTCCCCCTGCCCTCCTCCCCCCATGTAAACATAAACACGGGTCCTGGCAGCCCACAGGGGTTCACATGACTCCCCCTCCATGTACATCACCACGGGCCCTTTGGCAGCACACAGCAGTCCAATACTCCTCCCCCCCCATGTACATCATCACGGGTCCTGGCAGAACACAGATTTCCACATGACTCCTCCCCCCCAAAGTGACTTCATCACAGGCCCTTTCCCAAAAAACAGCAGTCACATACTCCTCTCCCCTTTTTAAACATCATCACAGGTCCTGGCAGAACACAGCATCACTGACCCCTCCCCCCCAAATTGACTTCACACAGGCCCTGGCAGCACAGAGCAGTCACATGATTTCCTCCCTCCTTTTCCCTCATCACAGGCCGGGCAGCCCCACACCTTTCAAAATGACCCCTTTCCCCTCCATGTGAAAACATCACAGGTCCGGGCAGCACACGGGGTCACATGAACCCGGTCCTGCAGGGGGGAGGTATGGGGTTGAAATTTATTACCCCTTCCCCCCACGACTTTTGGGCCCCCTTACCCTTTTTGCTGCCCCCGGGAAAACTAAAAGCCCTCTGGGGGGTGCTCGTTCCTGCAGGGGGGGGCTGAATTGTGTTTTGTTTTCCTGGCTGCTTCTGTAACATGGGGGCTCCACGCCATCTTTTTTTGCTGCCGCTATCACTGCGGGTTTGAAATGGCGCCCCCCTCGGGCTCCTGCTTGTAAAGGCCCCACGCTTGTTGCAGGAGACAGGGTGTGGGGGTTTAGGACTATGCAGATATGTGCATGGAATCCCTTTGAACTACAGGCGGGGAAAAGTACTCTGCTTCCTGGGGCCCCTCGCTTTTTGAGCCCCACAACGGGACTCACTAACTTTTCTCCCCATAAGAAACAGCTCTATTTGCTTGGATCCCGCCCCCCCCAAAAAACCACCCCGCAACCTCGGTTTTTTAAAACAGCTCAAAACAGTGTTTAAAAACCCCTTTAAAATTTGGGGCCCGCTTCAGGTCGTACGCTGCAGTACATTTTTTGGTGTCGCTGCAACATGGGGGGTTTTTGCACTCCCGGCCAGCAGCAGAGCTGAGAGCAGAGCGTATTTTCACACCCCCTTTTCCCCAGTGCACCCTCTGCAAACACCGGGGGGGGGGGAAAAACCCTAAAAACCCGGGCCTTAACCCTTTGATTTCCGTAGTTTGTGACCCTGACATACTCAAAAGGGTTTTCCCCTGCTGGGTCCGTAACAGGACCCTGTGACCCGACAGAGCCCGGAAATGGCTGCATAGGTTTATCTCTGGGGCCCCCAGAGTAGCCCCCGGCTCTCGTGTAACAAACCAATGATCAGGGGAACTGTGGCTGCCCTTTACTCGCTTTTGTCCCAACTGGGAAAAGATTATAAAAGGGTTTAAACATAGGTGAATATGCTCATACATTACTAATGTAAAAACCGAAAACATTCTGCATTCCTGGGATTTAAAAAAGAAAAAAAAAATTTAAAAAAAATATTTTAAAAACAAATAATTTTAATTGTCATACATTACAAAAATAAAAAAAAGCTACACACATTAAGTACCACACCTAATAACCTATAGAAAAACCTTTTTAACAATTTTTAGAGGGAAATTTTTTATGAAGTAAAATTGACTGGGAAACTTGCAAACTAAATAATAAAAAATTTTAAAACCAAACCTCAAGGGGGGAAAAAAAAATTCCCGGACTGTTTTTTTTTTCAGCTGCTCCTTTTGTGATCCATTGTTTTCAGCTCTCCCAGGGGATAGACCAGGGGTGAGAGCGCCTCAGTCCTTGCAACCTCTCTTCTCAGGCAGCTACTGAATTTTAAACCCCGGGGCGTCATTCCCACTCCCCGTCCTCTTTGCTCCCTTTTTAATTAAATCAAACAGTGCAAATCAATAAAATAAGAAAAGTTTAAAACAGGGTTTTGCATTTATAAAGAGAAAAAAAAAATTTACAGGGTTTTGGTTTTTGCAGGGAATTTTAACCCTAGGAAACCCCTTTTGCTGGAGTAAAAAATTTTTCCCGGAGCTACCACCCAAATTTATACATAAACAGACCTTTCTTTGACTAAAGAGAGGAAAGGCCTGGTCACATGATATGTAATACAAACAAATCACAAACGCCCCCTTCTGAGCACACAAGCTGAATGCAGGAAGTACGAAATGAGATCGTGACAAAAACCCCTTTTAAATGTTAATAAAGGGAAACGGGTTTAAAAAAATTTTTTAAAAAAAGTGAACTTAAACTATTTAAGTAAAACAAAACAAAAAACACTCCAAATCAACCGAGGGGGGCTCAGCCCAAACAAAAAATACCATTAAAAAAAATGCGTTTTCCCTTTTTTTAAAAATTTTTTAAAAAAAACATAAGATCCCAAAAGCAAATGAGGATTTTTATACAGGGGGAAATAGTTTTTAAAAATCCACTTACAAAGCAAGTTTTGCCCACGATTTCAGGAGACAAGACTTTCCCTTTTTAAAATTATGGCTTTTAAAAAACTGCCTGCCAGTGAACCGGGAAACACCCTAAATAAAAAGGTGGACCCCCGGGCACCTGATAAAAGTAAAAATAAAAATACAACATTTTAAAAACACAAAAATGTATAAAACCCTTTAGACAGCCGATGTCCCCAAAATTCCAAAACATGTAAACCTGTGAATAAAAACTCTAATAAATGGTAGGAGATATCTTATTTGGGATTCGTCCCCAAAGGGGGACCAAAGGGGGATAAGTTAAAAAAACCTCAGTCCTTTCCCCGGAGAAAAAAACTTTTTTTCCCGATCCCGCCCCCAAAAGGGGGCGTGAAAACCCTTTTTTATACCTAAACTGAAAATGCAGAAAAGATTTCCCCCCCTGTACCCTCCCAAAGTGCCGAGATTAACCCCCGCCCATTTAAAGGTTTTTGGACAGATGCAACAGAAAGGTGGGCCCTCCCTTAAAATTTTGAAACCCTTTTTGGGGGCCCGGGGGTGCCGGGCCCACATATTCAAAACCCACAGGGAGAACAACTAATCCCCAAAAAACACAAATTTTGTGTTGCAGTTTGATATGATTTTTTATTTCAAAACTTTTCCCACATTTCTAAAAGATGGAAAATTTTTTTTCCTTTATGCACAAATTAAAAATAGCAAATAGAGAGACCACATTAAGGGGAAACCCCTTTGAACTATCCATGTGCTTCGATGTGATTTTTTTTTGGGTTAAAAAGGCTAGGGATAGAATGGAGTCTTAAACTCGTGGCCCGCAGAGACTAAACTAGTACAATGTGGGAGAATTTTTTTTACCCCCCCTCCGGATTTAACAAGCAGCAAGGGGAAATTTTTTTTGAAAAATACCTCTATTTCTTTTTACTGCCTTTCCCCGTAAAACCCGTGCTGAAAATAACCCAAAATCTTTTTTTGAACCGTTTTTCTCTTTTGATGATATTAAACAAACTTACTCATCCAGAGTTAAAACCCAAACCCTTTTTAATAGCAGTTTTCACTGTTTTCCGGGGCCCCTGCCCCAGGGCCGATGGGGGAAAGACTGTTTTTCCCCCGTTTTTCCCCCACCTCCTCGCATTTAGATCAGGGGGGTAACTACCCCCGGGGGAGCGGGGGAAACAGTTGCTACGGGGGCCCCCGCACTTTGGGGGGGGCCCCGGGGGGAAACTCTCTGCTCTGCTACCCCGGGAATGCCGCTCCTGGGCCCCCCCGGGAAAATTGAAACCCTTTTTAGTTCACTGCGGCGGCGGGGAGGGGTGCGGGGGCCCAACCCATTTTCCCCTCGAACCCCCCGACCCCCCGGGCCCGAGCGTCAGGGGAGGGGCTGCCGGGAGTAAACAAAGGGCGGAGCGCCCCATCGTTTCCCCTCTGTTTTCTTCCCCCCCCGGGCCCCCGTGGTCACGTGGGGGCGCGCGGAGACGTCACATCACCGCCTGAGCGCAGAGGCGCAGGGAGAAACAGCAGACCGGAGCGAGCGGGGCATCGGGGGAAATTGGAAACCCAGGGAAGTTTTTTCCTTTTTTTTATCTACCCCCTATCCTGCCTAAAAAGCCCCCATATCCTGGCCCATACCCCCCAAAACCTGCCTTACCCTCCATATGCCCTCCTAAAGCCCCCCATAAGCCTGCCTATAGCCCCCATATGCCTGCCTATAGCCCCCCCCCAAAGGGCCCGCCTATAGCCCCCCAAGGGCCCGCCTATAGCCCCCCATAAGGGCCCCCTTAAAAAAAAAAACCCCCCCATACCCCGCCTTTAAACCCCCCCTAAACCTGCCCCAACCCCCCCATATGCCTACCTATGCCCCCCATATGGGCCGGGCCCATACCCCCCCATAAAGCCTGCCTATACCCCCCATAAGCCTGCCTATAGACCCCCCTACGCCCGCCTATAGCCCCCCCTATGCCTGCCTATAGCCCCCCAAATGCCTGCCTATAGCCCCCCATATCCCGCCTATAAACCCCCCCCTATGCCTGCCTATAGCCCCCCATATGCCTACCTATAACCCCCCCCATATCCCCGCCTATAGCCCCCATAAGCCCCGCCTATACCCCCCCTATCCCCCCCATACCCCCCATATGCCTGCCTATAGCCCCCATATGCCTGCCTATAGCCCACCATCATGCCATGCCTGCCTATACCAGCCCCCATATAGCTCGCCTATGACAAGCCCCCCATATGCCTGCCTATAGCCTCACCATATGCCTGCTATAAGACCCCATGATAGCCTGCCTATATCCCCCATATGCTTCCTATAGCCCCCATATAGCCTGCCGTAATAGCCCCACCCATATAGGGCCTGCCTTAGTCCCCCATATACCAGCCTATAGCCCCCATATACTAGCGTATAGCCCCCATATACCTGCCTATCAACAGCGCCCCAAAACCTGCTGCTATGAGCCCCCATAGTACGCCTATAGCCCCCAGTATGCTGCCTATAAGCCCCATATGCCTGCCTATAGCCCCCATATGCCTGCCCTGCCCTATACAGGCCCCGCTACTATTTGCCTGCTGCCTATGACAGCCCCCTATATGCCTAGCCTGCCTTACAGCCCCGCAATACAGCTAGCCTGCCTATAACAGGCCGCCCCATCATTGCCATGCCATTGCCTATACAAAGCCCCCTATATGCTCTGCCTGCCTCTTAGCAGCCCGCTATTCCTGCCTGCCTTGCCTGCCTCTACAGGTACCCCCTAACTGCGCTGCCTACCACATACAGCTCCCCTATCTGCCTGCCTGCCTATTACAGCCCCCTATATGGCCTGCCTGCCTATCAGCCCCTATATGCTTCCTGCCAATACAGCCCACCTATATGCTGACTATACATCCCCCATAAGCCTGCCTGTACAGCCCCCATATGCCTGCCGTATACCCCCACAGGCCTGCCTGTATATAACTCCCCCACAACCTGCCTGTCTAATTATATGGGGCCTCTATTACTACCTAAACCCTACCTATATGGCCCCTATAGCCCACCTAACCCCTGTCCTCCCTGATGAGCCCGTATATCTACCTTACAACCCTGCCTGCCGTATATCAGGGCACATCTATTGGCTACCTTAAACTTGCCCTATTTGGTGCCCCATATATCCGTATCTAAACCTAGCCTGCCATACAGTTTGTGGGGTGCCCCAAAACCCCCATATATACCAGGCGGGGTCACGTTCAATCGACAAATCAGGATTCTAAGATATATGTGGTCTAAATCTGGCAGGGACAAGTGGGTCAGGTGAGATGTCCATCAAGATGTCGGACTTGGACCGGATGGCAGAACACACTATGAGTAAAGTCGAACTACTGTGTCAGAGATAGAAACGTCACCTTGAGTCCAACAAGATGTAACTGTTCAACTGTACAACACTTTATATGTCCAGCACAGTCTGTGTACCCTGTCAGGTCAACCACTATATGGTCACTGTATGGTGGTTAGTATACAGTCTGGCAGAGCCTGTGTACACATGCAGTCCTATCACTATAGAGGTCACTGTATACGGAGGTAAAAAATACAGTCTGCAGACCTTAGTGTCCATTGGTGTCTACCATTATATGAGTCACTGATATGGGTCTAATATACAGTCTGCAGATCTGTTAACTCTGGTGTTCTACACTACTACAACCCTGGTCACTGTATGGGAGGTAATAGATAACAGATCTGCAGAGCCTGTGTAAACTAGTCTATACCACTTTAAATGGGTCACTATACTTATTATATATTATTATTAGACCAGTAATGGTCTTTGAGTAATGATCAAGTAAATAGTGTATGGTATATATTCATTCACTATGTGGTGTAAATCTTGTGGTCCGTGTTCTGGAGCGGTATAATCAGGTCCATATGTAAATCTAGACTTTATTGGATAATGTTAGGTTTTGGTAAAATGGATTATGATATGTTAGCAGTATGATGGTGAAGTACTGTATGGAGATGATATAGTTTTGCCCTTGCATTATCTACTGTTATCTACAGCATGTCCAGTAATATGTCGAGGTCAGGGAGGGGGGGGCCCCATCCAAAAGTTTGCTATGGTGCCCTGGCTCTTCTCTAGTAACGCCCCGATGAGGAAGTTTATATATTCCGCCCGAAAAACCCGCCAAAGAATGAACATGGCATCAATTTTTGTTTTTCGGAGCTTGCCGGTAGGGCTAAAAAGCCGCCCAGGGCACTAAAATCTGTGCACTGGACTGGGGATCGCTATGTCCGGTATTCCATTAAGGTCCCATTTTAAAAGTTGTCACTCAGTTTTACAAGATGGTTTTCAAAACTGAAAAACTGTGTGAAAACCCCGTGCAGGAGGGAACAAGCCCTTTAGAGACATTTAAGAAAGTGAGGCCTAAAGAGAAAAAGCCCCTGAGGAGTTTCCAGAGCAATTTTGGGAGAGCTTCTTGAGGTAAGTAGCAAGCAAGCACTCCGGTATTGGCACCACGGTCTGAAATTATGGCGTCCTGTTTGTCATCCTCAAGAACAACTACTTTCGCTGGAAGCTTTGACAAGACCTGAAGGAGAGTGAGAGTGTGGGTGGGGAAGCCCTGATCGCCTAGTCTGGAGCCCCAATGATGACTCTGGGAGATGAACCCTACACTACTTTCATCAGAGATATAGGAAAATCTGTCAGCCCCGTAAGTTTGGGGTCTGTGAGGTAGAGAGCCAAGTCCACCAGCACTTCCCATGCGCAAGCTGCGTGGCACACAGCCAACGGAAGAGGGGGAGGGGGGGGGGGGGGGGGGGGGGGGGGGGGGGAAAGCACCGTGACAAGGGCAGATTCCTGTACCCAACTCCTACCCATTTTCTCAATGACTGGCACCAGTCCTGTGATGAATCCCTAGGTGAGGTGTCACCATCTGAATGTCTGTTAAAATTCCAAACCCATCTGTTACATCCCAGGCGCTCCGGTCCCTGATGCTCCCTGGTGTCTCTTCAGTCTCTGTTAAATACAGCGACAACAGTCATTGGTAGCCATTATATATCCCTCATGTGAGCACTGCTGCTTGTGATGGTCAACAGTGGTACACAGGCCATAACATAACCGGTAAACCCCCGATGTTGCCGTGATGGCCGGAGCGACTCGTTGTTGAAGGATACAATGCTCTGTGACACTAACATTGGAGGAGCTTCCTATACCAAGCTATTCCCAACTCATATTTCCACTGACCCAACCAAGAAGAGAACACACATGCTGCACTGTAATCATCTCCTCACGTTTCCCCTTATTATTTGCACAGTAATTGTATTTTTTTAACATCGCGATTATCAGTGTTTTTTTTATATGATTGTCTCATCTTCTATTCCATTTTAGGTCTCTACACAAAAGATCCTCCTCTACTAATATCATCTATATAGGATAACTTTGGTACCATGATTGACTTGACAAAATAAATGGTACAGAAACAGATGGCAGAAATTATATATATAGAATCTCACAATATGGGTGGGGGTAGGGGATTTGGGGGTGGGGGAGATAAATCTTCCAGCATTACAGGAGAGGTAAGAGATTCTGATAGATGTCACAATAACATATTATTATTATTATCCAATGGTAATAACAGATTATATGACAGGCAGAGAGTAAGAGATTCTGATATATGTGAGCATAAAATCATTCTTATCTATGGTAAACAACATGATATTGACTGTGAGAGGGGAGGGGGCTCTGATGATGTCACATCAAACAGTCATTCATTATCAATAGTAATAACAGATGATATAGATTGTAGAGGATGGATGGGACTCTGATGAGTCACATTACACTCATTCTTATCTATGGTAATAACAGATGATATGACTGAAGAGGGTGAGGTGAATCTGATGATGTCACACTTTACATCATTCTTATCTATGGTACATAACAGATGATATAGACATGCGAGGAGGTGAGAGAATCTGTCGATAATGTCACATAACACTTCCTTATACTATGCGTAATAACAGATGATATGAACTGGAGGAGGGAGGGGCACTGATGATGTCACACTTACGATCTTATCAATGGTAGTGAGATAACTCAAATGATAGGCAGTCCTTTTTGACTTGCAACACATGACAGGCTCTTAATTGGAACTAGTCCGAAACCAGAAAAATAAACGTCAGGCTTGCTTCATGACCGAAAACAAGAATAACAGCACTCACATTCTCTATATAGGTACAGTACACGTACTCCCGGTTTCCCAGGGTTAGAAAACCTGCATGTAGGTCTCAGTGTCAAGGTTAACCAGAGCCCACTGTCTGCTCTCAGGGCACAACTCCTACTGCCTGACATGAGCAGTTTTTGGTTATAGTACAGGAACCACACCCCCGCATCACTTGAGCCGCTGGCGCTTAATATATGCCTGGAGATGACCTCTTGGCCCTGGCATTGGTGAGCAGTCACCCCACCCCAACAACTTACTGACTGCCTACAGTAAAAGCCAGACCTGATAACGGCATTGCTGTCATACTAGTATACAAAATGTGGTTAGTGTGCCTGACTGCTAGTCACTCGACACAGAATAAATGGGCTTACTTCCCCGACTCATTCTAGATATCGGTGTCCGCATACCGTCCGATCACAACAATAGTACCATTGTGTCCATTCTATACATTCTCCCTTCACCCCCGCTCCCTCTGCCCAACGCATGGGACATCGCGTGCAACCTTCAGTGCCAGCATATTATGTACCCATAGATAGGTGCTGATCTGCCTGGCTCAGGTGATCGCACGCGAAAAAATGTTAAATCTTGCAAGGGCCAGGAACCATCGGGTGACGTCTGCATGTAAGGTTGGGCTCGTCTGTATTACTCACTTATCCATTTAAAGGGCATGAGTCCCGTCACCAGCCTAATTTGCTGTGCGCCAAATCAGCGTTAGAAACGGAGCGCCAATTTCATAGCCAAGCATTCCCCTCTCAATAGTATGGCAATAATCACGTTCTGTAGGTGACGGCATCTCCTGGTGTGACACATCACGGGGTGTATCCTCCCCATTAGCTAACCTGGGACATTACAGTGTCATCCTAAGGCGATCTCTGAAGCAACCTGTTTGCACCACAAATTATCGTCGTAAAATCCGGGACCAACTAATACTCGGCTGTGCTACATAGCGATGATTTCAGTTTTGGCAAGCCTCCTCAAGCATCCTCGGGGACCATTCATCTTGGCGGACGATGCTCCCTTTGGTTTAGGGTCAGTCAGGGTGAACTCGCTATCTCTGCGAATATTAGGATTTAATCGCCGATAACATCTTAATAATTCTCAGAAAACGCACTTACACTTGAGTTTTATTGGTAAGAGGACCCAGGTTTAGTATCTTCGTCTTGTCACACTTGGTTAAGGATTATCTCCCCTCATCCCTCGAATATACCGGCCAACTAAAGGGCCTCTTCCCATCCTATTGTGCACTTACTGGAATATATATGTAGAAAACCCACCTCGACAATCTCGGCTGAAGAATCAATATACACACGAACGATAAGCCTGATCGCAATATGCCCTGTGGAGGGACCTAAGAATCAGTCCATAGGCCCTCTGGATGGTGGCTAGGGGCCCCATGCATAGCCCAAATGCATTCTTACGTATTTGACATGACCCTGTCTGGTTGGATAAAGCTGTCAAATCCTGGGCTTCCTGTGGCTAAAGGGGATACTGCCACACCGCCCCTTGAAAGTGTTCTCTTTGGTGATATACTGGCCGGCCTACGCCTCTCACTAAGCTCATCCACCAGGGCGGTTTGTGATACATGCATACCATCCCGTATGATGACACCACATTAAGCAAATGCGGTAAGACAATTCCGACTGCTGTCCACTCACCGTTGGTTCATTGAGACACAAGCGACACAGTGGGGCTGGACCTTCCTCTTTGCCGCCATATTATTTCACTTATGGTTCCTCGCTGAATCCAATAAGTTATTTAAACTTAGCTCACGATGAGGCTCGTGACATCTCATGTTTCCACAACATAGAGCTTAGTCCCTATTCTTTTGCAACAGCTGGCCCTGCACTGTTGGGTAGAGACGGAGAGAGGTCCTCTTGCGATCTTCAACGCCACTCTACACTGGTTCTGCTGGTTAGGTGAGAAACCAGCAAGATGGCCCTCCGGTGGGGGGGGGGGGGGTGGCGGCAGGGGGGGGTGTCCCATATCTTTTCCCATGTGCATGAGAATATTAACAGGTATAATCTTAGATAGTTACATCGAGTTACTAAGAGAATAAAAAGACAAGACTGTCCATACTATCCATTCACCAATTTGATTTTAGTCGGGGTCGGAAAAGGCGTGGTATTCAATAGGTGGGAACTTATAAAACAACATTGAGGTAGTTGCCATAGTGTCACGCGGGGGGGGTGGGGGGGGGGGGCGGGGGTGGGGGTGGGGGGGTTGTGGAAAAAATTCCTTCCCTTCCCGACTCCAATCTGGGCAAATCGGAAAAATCCCTGAATCAACTAAACTCCTCTCGAGAATCCTGGTCACTATATACTTGTTTATATTATTACACTCCAGAAATGCATCCAAAAACCCTTTTTGAACTACTGTTATTAATGTGAGAATTCACCAGACACGTTCCTCTGGTCAGAGAGTTCCACAGTCTCACGCTACTAGAACATAAAAACTCCTTCCCTTTCTAAGTTATGAAGAAGATTTTTCGTTCCGTCTTCGCGGTGTAGAGGACTGCCCCCCCTTTGTTGGTGCCCTAGAATACAGTCATGGGTAAAATAAATCTTAAGAGGATCTCTATAATGAATTTAATATATTTAAACAATTTATTATGTCCCCCCCACACCCCCCCCCCCCAAAGAGCCGTCCGTTTTTCTCTAAACTAAATAACCTTATCTTGCTAATCTTTCTCTTTCTGGGTATTGGTAGTCCACCCAGTCCCCTTTTATTATTTTTGTTGCCAGCCTTTCTACCTGTTCAAGCTCTACAATGTCTCTCCTGTGCAATCAGGTCCCAAAACTGAACACAATATTCACATGTGTGAGTCGTAACCATGACTTGTATAGTGGGAGAATATGTTCTCCGAACATGTGTCATCTAAGCCACATTTAATTACACCCCATGATCCTATTTGCCTTGGAGAGCTGCTGCCTGAACACTGGCTGCTTACATATGGTTTTACTGTGCCACCAGGATTCCCAAGTCCGTCTCCATGTCATTTTTTTCCCGTAGTGTTTTTCCATTTAACATGTAATCATTTTAATGGATTTTTTTCCCCCCTCCCCATGTGCAAAAAAACATGCAATTATCTGAGTTTATAAACATCAACTGCCAATTTCTGTGCCCAGGATTCCCACTAAACCAGGTCCGCTTTTAATACGACATTATCCTCTAGTTTGTGTTGATTATTTACAGAGCTTAGTATCATCTGCAAATATTGATATTCTACTGTGCAAATCCCCTGTGTAAGAACATTAATGAAAATATTAAAGAGGATAAGCCCAAAACAGACCACTGTGGATACCCCAATAGTAACAGGGGATCCTGTCTGAGATGTACCGTGTTAACGAAACACCCTTTGTTTTCTATCTCTGAGCCAGATGCTTACCCACTTGCGACAGTAACACATTTTTCCTTCCCCCAGTCCAAGCATTCCTCATTTTACTTACCAACCTTTTATGTGGCACCCATAATCAAACGCTTTAGAAAATCTAGCTATAATGACATCCATTGCCTAACCCGTGTTCGATCCAATCCGAGAACTAACTTCCTCATAGAAGGCTGATGAAATTATTCACAGACCAATCCACACAATAAACCCATGCTGGAACGGCGTTATACATTTATTTTCAATGAGATACTCTCAGGCTAGCATCTCTGGAGAAAACCTTCAAACATTTTACCGACAACAAAACTTGACCGTCTGCGTAGTTTCCATGAATCACTTTTTTTGACTCCTCTTTGAATATTGGCCCGAACATTATGCTATGCGCCAATCCTTTGGACATACTCCTTTATTTACACAGTCCATAAATTATAAGAATGGGTACCATCTATGAATATTACTTAACTCCCAAATGACACTGTGGGTGTATACCATCAGGACCCCTGGGGATTTGTCAATTTTAATTGTTTCCTTAAGAATGGTAGCAGCACTTCCTTCCTGTGTTAGACAAGAAACATTTAAGTTGGAGTTTACCTCATCTCTCTGCTCATCAACAGAAAGGTCATCCTCCTCGGTAAATACAGTGGAGAGAAAATTGTTTAGCAGGTTTGCTTTTTTCTCATCGCCCTCTTTTTTTTTTTAACCATAAACTTTTTATTGGTCAGATATAAAGTAGTACAAACAGAACACCGTATATTTATATTTTGAATACCAAATTTAAACTTTTATTCCCCAAAACACAACCCAGCCCACCTCCCCAAATCCATCTCCAGATTCAGAGTCAGTAAATATCCCTTGTCAACAAATAGCAATCGCAATAATATAACATTCATTTCTTTGTCACAATAAAAAAATTGTACCTGGCTGTCGTACGGGCCTCCACCACTTCAACTGCCATAGACATCATTCCCAGGAAACCTCTACAACCTAGATCCCCAACAAACAGCCCTATAACACTAACAAAGTTGCGTGCAGCAAGACCTGAATATCCAGCCATTTAGCCCATATTATATTATACTTAAGTTTGCCCCTCTCTTATAATACAACCCCTCTCTCCAGAGCAATCAGCCAATTCACTTTAATTATCAAACTCGAACCGGTGCTGACGGAGGTTCTGTGCATCCAGCCACTTTGTCGCTATTAAATTTCGGTTGCCATAAACAACAAGTCTAGATTTTGCATTTTCTCACCCTCTGAAACCGTTAAGTCTCCTAGTATCCCAAAAACAAACCAACGATTCATCTCCACTGAATTTGAAAAATACGCTGGATCAATTTACAAAAAAAATCCAATTTCCTCTAGTTTAGGGCAATGCCAGAAATATGCACAAAGGGGCCCGGGGTGGAAATGAACCTTTTCCACAAGGGGAGGCCCCTAATTCCAATTTTTTGCAGAAAAGGGGAGTTCTTAAACTCGTGTATTAAGAAAATTTTGAGAGATTCGTACTGTTCACTCACAAAAAACAAGGGTATGGCCCCCTCAGTTTTCCCCCCAAATATTGGGCTTATGGGCCAATTTTCCTTCCCCCCAAAAAAACGTAAATCTTTGGGTTTCTAAAAAAAAATTTTGCCAATAAAAGTTTATAAATGGTATTAGTCCCTTCGTTTTTTTTGAGCTTGACCTTATCTATGGGAAATAAAACTAGGCTTTAATTAAATTGTGTCTGATTTTTTGCATTAAACTTTGCCAAAAGCGTAAGTTTTTTTGTATACTGTGAAGCGGAAAGGCAAATTCCATTAAATTGCTGAAAACTTTTAAGCCCCCCCTGATCTAAAACATTGAAGACTTAGAAGGCCCCTAAGCCCATGACTCAAACCCCTGGAGCACAAAAAGTTCGGAAAAACCGGGGGGTTTTTCCAAATCCAGTATGGGGATGTGCCCCTAAAGCCCAAAACCACCCTATTTCCCCCACAGTTTACATCAGATTAAAGTTGGAAAATTTTTTTGGATGCACTAAAAATTTTTTTGCCTCCATTTTACCAAAAAAGATTGGGAAATTAAAAAAGTGCTAATATTTTTCAATTTTTAAATCCTTATCCCCCTCCCCACCCCCAACTCTCATGAAAAGCATTTTCCCCAAGAAGTAAACTGCGGGATTAGGAATTCCCAACCCCTCCCTCGCCCTTTGCCTTTTGCAGAGTTTCTACTTATTCGGAATGTTTCCTCCCCCCAGAAAAGGGCCTGAAAATATATTGATTTAAAAAAAAGAATCTCTGGGGGAGCCAGATTGGAGATTATGTGGGAGGTAACAACAACTGGGGCATCCAAAATTTTAACCAGATTTGTCTTCCCGCTATCGAAAATGGAAATTTAAACGCCGACACCAATTTATTTTTAAATTTAACTACAAGGGACCAGTTTTAACCCGCCCCCAAATTCCTGAAAATTCACAAAATATTTTTAAAACCCAGGTATCGAAAAATGGGACACAAAGTGGTATATCTCCAGGGAGATAAATTGTCCAGGGACCACGGGCTTAATGAAAACTTCCCCCAATTAATTTGTCAACCCGAGTGGGCACCATAGCTTTTAATGTCTTTAAAATTGCCTCTGGCAATAGCCCCAATTAGCCAAAAAAAGGGAGGATATCATCAGGTATAACTTTTTTTGCCCTCCAACCCCCCTCTCCTAAACCTTCAATACGGGCGTTTGTCAATCTGAGCTGCACGGCTCAATTGCCAGGCAAACGCAATGGAACAAAGGGCACCCCTGTTTGTTCCCCTTCGCAAATCAAACGTCCTGATTGTAAATTATTAACTCACCTTACCCTTTTGGGGTCGTATAAAACGCTTAATCCAGGAAAAAATTTTTTGGGGCCAAAACCCCCCAAATTTATGTAAAACCCCCATAAGAATTCCCCCATTTTCCACACTATCAAAGGCCTTAGCACACCCAAAAAACGATTGACCTGCCCCAGCTTATCAACGGGAATGCATTTTTCAATACGCCCCTCCTTAAATTATTGGACTATCTCTCTGTGGTATAAAACCCGCCTGATCAGGATGCAGAGATTGATACCACCGCAGTTGTCGTTCAAAAACCCTTATAGTTTTTTTGGTATCCACTGGGATTAAAAATGGGCCTTATGCTCAGGGGCAATGGATCTTTATCAGGTTTTAAAAAACAATTTTTTACCCCTCTTGCTTTGAAGCAGTACCCCTGCCCCGTGCCCTCTCACCTTAAAAACCTCCAACAAATTAGGAAACAACACCCCCCCAAATCTGATAACCTCTTAGGCAATCCATCCAACCCTGGGGACTTATTATTTGCCAAAGTCTTAACTGCCACCGGGGGGGCCTCTGACGAGAAGCTCCAATCCTCCGCTGTTCTGCGTAAACGGGAAATCAATCCCTAAATATTGTTGAATCTGGAGGGGAAACCTCAAGCTTGATGTAAAAAATTGTTTAAAAAAAATCCCCAATATTCCCAAACACCCAAGGGTTTTTTTCATTAAGGCGTAAGGCATGTCTAAGCTGGAAAAAGTGGACCCCTCGGGAATTAATGCTATGGTAAAAACGGCCCCCTGCTCCCTTCACCAAAAAAATTTGTTTTTTTAAAAAAACGTTTATTTTCAGCAATTCTAAAAGAAATGTGTTTCAGTTATCCGGCCTTACCATTCCTCCCGGGGTTGTGAAGTGCGGAGAAAAACAACGATTCTCGCACATTGACTTGCTCACGATGTTTTTTCTAGCGCCCCCTTTTAATTTCATGTGCTAATTTCCCCTTCAGCCCCCCCTCTAAGGACGCCTTCATAGGTCCCCACTTAAAAATCGGGAGCTATCCCATTTCATCTGAAAGAAAACCTCCAAATCTAGCCCAATTTAACTTATCCATTGGGGCAGCCGGTGCATTAAATCTCCACCCCTCAATTTCCCATGGATAAATCAGGAATTTTAATCTGTATCAGCATTGGCGAATGATCAAAATTGGGGCGTGTAAGATACTCAGTTTAGTTCCATTTGACCCCAGCCGTGATTACCCAAACCTTACTATTCTAACAATGTGTTATACGTAAGAATAATATGAATAGTGAAACCATTAGGGGGGTTTACACGCCAGATTTACAAGTTCCAACTCTCCCAAACTGTGTCCATGCTGAGGGTAGTAGTAATTTTTTGTGATAATTTATCCCAAAAATTGGGTCCACCCCAGATTAAAATCCCCCTAATAAGAACTGGGACTCAGGTAACCATCCCAAATTAAGCAAATGCTTTTTAAAGGGACTGCAATTATAGGGGGGGTATATAAATGTTTCCAAAACAAATGACAAGTATATATTTTACAGTATAAATATAAAATTCCCATCCCCCTCTTTCCCCAAAACCGACATTCAAAAGGAATGGATTTATGGGTAATAATACTGCCCCCCCTTGAATATTTTCGGTAAACAATGACCCCCAACCCACCCCCTGCCCTTTGAAGCCCACTGTACGTATCGGCACAAATGTGTCCTTGAATAAAAAATATAGCGGGCTATTTGGGAAAAAAAAATTTTAAAAATGCATATTTTTGTTTTTGGGGCACTCAGTCCCCTGACATTCCAGAAGAGGGGTTTATTTATCCGCCATCTAACATCCTGTGCCATTAAGTGACGTAACTTCAAGTCAAGATGATGGTGAAAGCCGTCCGACTTGCCTCAAAAAATAAGCAAAGATTCGGGAAAAATAAACCCTCCCCCCCTCAGAAATAAACAGTAAACCCAAACGTAAAAAAAATTTCAAATACAAGAAATTAAAAATGTGCAAAAAATTTTAAACAGCCCTAAAAATGGGCTCAAGTCCTCCAACGACCGGAAGTGAAAACAACAGTTAACGCATAGAAAAGACTAACAGTTTTTTCTCCAACCAACCCCCCTGCTCCCAAAAATGTATTTAATAGAAAATGAACCCGGGGTTTGGGGCAGAACGAAAAAAAAAAAGCAAGGGAAAAACAGAAGCGGGAAATGAAGAAAATGTGTACATGGTGTTCACTTATCTCCCCGAACCCTGGGAAACTGCGCTTTGATGGAGGGGTATTCTGGGAAACCAATCATAGCCTCTTGGAGTTTCAAAGAAAAAGCGTAAGTTTAACGCCCCCACTCGGGAAATCTGCTGGGAATAGCATGGGGTATTGCACCCCAAGCCCCGGAGCTGCCTCTTACATCCGGGAACTCGCTCTTCTTTTTTTTAAAAAATCTTAAGAAATCCGGATAGAAGGAGATTTCCACAGCCTCCACCTACGTCCCGCTGAAGGCGGTTTGCGCATAAGGCCCCTATCTTTAAAGGCAGCACTTAACCAGCACGATCTAGGCGGGGCCCCCGGAGGTAATGGGCGCATTGGGCCCCTGTGCGCCCTTTCAACTGCAAAAAAAAAGTAAAAGGGCCCCTTTCCAAAAATTTATGAACCAGGCTCAAAAAACTCTGATGGGTTGGGGCCCTCTGTTTTTTTTGGGACTCCCCATGCGCACTTTGTTTTGCGGGGGTGATTTCCCCGGGCATCCTCTTGGGGAAGTGCCTTAATATCTGAGAATGCGACTCACATCCCCTGCAAAGGATTAATTTACCTCCAAATCCTGATTCTGGTTTCAGCAGCTTTGACCCGCTCAGCATTTCTCGCATTCTTCCCATGATGTTATATCCTCTTTAAGACCACCCAAATTGGTACGGGGGGGATAAACAGTATGGGATTGGGGGGGAACAGCTTGAAGCACACCCTCAGTGTGGCTCCTCTGTATCCCCTTTTGCTTTTAAAAAGGATGACCTGTTTTATTTGTTTTTGGTTGATCCCCTATGAATGCTGCTGGGGACTTTCTTTCCCCTGCTCCTTTCCTTCTGTTACAGCACTGCTTGTCTATTTTCCCCAATGCTGTTGTTTTTTATTTGGGGGCTTTTTGTCCAAGGAAGATGTGGAAGGGTTGTGGGCATATTGGGGTAATTTACCATTTCCCTGCGGTACCCTGTTGCTTCCCCTTGTTTTTGCAGAGCCATCGCTTCCCGGGCGTCTTGTTTGCCCACTCCCACCTTTTGGCCCCCCTTGTTGCGGGACATCGCACCATCGGGTTGGGAAAGTGACCAGAATACTCCGGGAGTAGAGAAAAAACTCTCTTTTTTGTCCCGGAGTTTTGTAAGTCCTATCCCCCTCCAAACGGTTTACAGGAGCATTTCTGAGCCCTCTTAAAGCTGCGTCACTTCCAGCAGGCTCCGCCCCCTTTTCCCTGCCCCTACATCTCTCCCTCAGTACTTTTTTTAAAGGGGCCCAAAATTTTCTTTTTCATCTTTTTTTCTATTTTTAAAAGTTAGTTAAAAAATATTTTGGGGGGAGTTTACTTTCTATGGAAATCTCTTTCTTTCTCCGCCTTTCTGCCTTTATCATTATTTTACATATTTTATTTTTTTCCTTATTTAAATTTTTTTTTAGTTTTTAGTAGATGAAAGGCTTTCTTTTTTTTTTTTTTTTTATTACCCCTTTTACATCCCTTGTTGTCCACATTGGGTTTTTTCTTGTTTTAATTTTTTTTATTACCATAAGGTATTACCTCCACAGGGGCGCCAAAAAAGTTTTTTTAAATATCCCTTAATTATTTGTTCTGGGCCCTTTTTAAACCCTTTTTCCCGGGCAATACGGTTTAGGGCCTCCCTAAGCAAAAAAATTTGCCTTTCCCAAAATCAGTTTTGTGTGGCTCCTTGACAAAATAATCTCTTGAAGGATAAATGGAAATTTATTATATTTTGGTCAGTATTTCCTAGATGCCCCTTAACCTGAACCTTTGTTACTCTGTCAGGTCTATTAGTGAATATTAAGTCTAGAAGGGCCTTTCCTCTAGTCCGGTTTTTTGCAAACCCTTTTGCAAAGTTAATTATCAAATTTTGTTATTTACAAAACCTTTTTTCCTTTTTGAAGTTTACAGGTTTCAGTTTCCCAATTGATGTCTGAATAGTTAAAGTCGCCAATAATAATAACCTCATTCTGATTAGCTGCCTCATCTGTTTGCCTGAGGAGTACATCTTCCATGGGTTCTGTTATATTTGGGGGGCCTATAGCAGACCCCTATTACTATCATATTATTGTTGTTACCCCCATGTATATTTACCCATAATGAGATAGACGCCTCCCCCCTTCCGGTGTTTATGATATCTTCTAAATAGACTGTAACCCTGTAGGTTAACCACCCAGTCGTAGCTCTCGTCCAGCTATGTGTCCATTATCCCCACTATGTCATATTTTTCTTCAGCAATTAATATTTCTTTTGTTCATTTATTTTGTTGGTCAGACTCCTGGCATTGGTCAGCAAGCAATTTAGAGATTTTTCAGTTTTTTTTTCCTCTTCCCCCCTGATCTTTTTTAATATTTCTTCCCCCTTCCCTCCACTCCTCCCCTGCTTTATTCCTAAGTCCCAGCTCCCTATCTTCACTATCTTGTACGCTATCTTTGTAGTTGCCCTCCCCATCATTCTCTAGTTTAAATATTCCTCCAACTTCCTGGCCATTTTGTCCTCCAATACCTGATAGGGCTTCCTTTTAGCCGGCTGATGCTCCTTAACAATAGGGAGTAACTGAGCGATTCGCTCCTGTAATTGGGTCACATGCTCAACAACACTTTTATAGGGTTGACTTCGCTCTCTCCCGGTCCCCCCTTGGCAATATCTAATAGACCCCTAGGAATGTCCTGCCATAAAGTAACTCAAAAGGGGAGGGAAACCCCCGGGAGGCTTGGGGAACTTCTCTAATAGAAGAACAAAAGATAATGCAAAAGGTAGTCCAAATTGGGCCATCCTTCTCGACTATTTCTTCAACATGGCTTTTAAGGTTTTTAAACGTCCACCAAGCCATCTGTCTGGGGGGGGATAACAAGGTAAGTGGGGGCCCCCTTCAGAACTTCCAAAAATCTTGCATTATTTTGAACAGGTTTCCCCCTTTAGTTTCAGGATCTCTTTTTTGGGAGTCCTGTTCTGGAAATATGTTCCACAAATCCCTACAATGACCTTGGAGGGGCATTTTTTTTGGGCACAGCTTCTGGGGTTTCCCCGGTTTGGGGGATGTCCAGACACCCCAAAATATTGGTGTTTTTTGAGCCAAATTTAAGGGGGGCCCCCCTAAATCCATGGCTATCCGAAATTCAATAACAGGAAAAAATATTAGCGGGGTGCGGAAAATGGTGACAGGGAGGTTACCTGGCACTGGGACAGGGGCTGGGAATAATCCCGGATTTTCCCCGGTAACCCCTTGGCCCGTAAACCTGGGGAAATTTTTTCGACGTCTTTTTGCCCACAAGTGTCCCCCCCCAAATATTTCTGTGGCCCAAAACCATTACCAAGGGCCTATAGGTTTGGGAGCCAGAAGTTTTTCCACCCCCCTTCCACAGGATTTTGGTAACCCACAAAGCAGGTTTTTCCATTCATAGAAAAGTGGGGAAATTTTCCTTGCCCCTACTCTTGAGGTAACCTACCAATACCACCCCCTATTGAAAGCAATTTTAGTGTTTCGTCCTTTAGTTGCCATCCCAAAGTTCCTGGGAAAAACCCCTAGGTCGGAGTTCCCACGGCCTGATATCTCTCCACCAACCTATCAAGTCTTCCACTGTCTGAGGATTCCCTTGCCCACCTACACTGCACTGACCTGGGGACGGGCACGAATGGTCCATCAGCCCTTCTACAATCGGGGCTGGGGAAAAACCTCGGGCTGCAGCCATTTTGGACAAGGTGCAGGAGATCAAACATTTGGGAGCGGGGGCCTGTCCCCGCGATCCCTACGGGGTGCCCCCTTTGTGCCCGGACTGTACATTTTAGCCCAGACATGCCAGGTCTCAACTTCAGTCGGGGTTTCGGGGCATCCTGCAAGATAAATAATAGAAAAAAGCATTTGGGGGCTGTCGTGAAAACCGGGGCAGGACCTTTGCCCATTGCAGAGCTGGTAGTCTTTACCATTCAGTAATTCCCTCTACAGACAGTAAGGAAGGCCTTGATATGGAAATCAATGGTTTCCTTGTAGTATGTTTGCAGATCTCCAAATTAGTGTATAATTCAGGCCTGAATGGAACAACAAACACACATACAAAAATTGTAGTCGAAAGAATTCGGGAAATTTTTTTTTCCAAAAGCATTGAGTTTAAACCTTTTTTCTGGCTACTTCCCCCGGTACATAAATTAGTAGTTTTCAATTAGTGTCATACAAACAGGGCCGCCATTAGGGCAGTACAACCGGTACTGCTGTACCGGGCCCGGGCAATCTGTGAAGCCAAGGGGGGCCCCCCGCGGGCCTCCCAGGGCCCCCCCCCCCCTTGCTTTTCCCAAAGGCGATCTTTAATTGATGCATGTCCTGCGAGCACATACAATTAAATAACACGGGGCAGGGGGACTGTGCGCTCCCCGCCCCTGCCGTACATAGCGGGAGGCGGGGCCGGGGGAAGTGACGTCATCCCCCTGCCGAGCTTCTTTTTTCGGGCCCCAAACCAAAGCAGCAGGTTGGGGGTGGGAGGGGACGGAGACGCCGGGGGAGCGGGGCAAGGTAAGTAAGAAACTACGGGAGTAGGGGGGGAGGGGGGAGAAACAAAAATTTACGGGGGGCCCTGTTTCTGGGGGGGGGGGAAAAACGATACAGGGGGCCCGGATAACTGGGGAGGGGGGAAAAAAAAAACTATACGAGGGCCCTGATACGGGGGAAAAGGGGGGGGAGAAAAAATACAGGGGGGCCCCTGATTTTGGGGGGGGGGGGGGGAAAAGAAAAAAAAAAAAGGGGGCCTTTGTTTACAGGAGGGAGGGGGGGGGGGGGAAAAAACTAACGGGGGGCCCTTGTTTATTTGGGGGGGAGGGGGGGGTGGAGAAAACTATACGGGGGGGCCCTGTTTACTGGGGAGGGGGGGGGGGGGAAAAAAATTATACAGGGGGCCCCTTTGATACTGGGGGGGGGGGTGGAAAAAACTATACGGGGGGGCCCTGGATATGGGGGGGGGGGGGGGGAAAAAACTTTACGGGGGCCCTGTTTTTATTTTGGGGGGGGGGAAAGAAAAACATACGGGGGGCCCTGTTATTGGGGGGGGGTTGGTTAAAAATATACAGGGGGCCCGATACTGGGGAGGGGGGGAGAAACTTTTACAGGGGGCCCTGTTACTGGGGGGGGGGGGGGGGGAAAAAACAAAACTTTTACGGGGGGCCCCTGTTTACTGGGGGGGGGGGGGGGGGAAAAAAAAAAAAAAAAAAAAAAATTTACGGGGGGCCTTTTACGGGGGGGGGGTGGGGGGGGGGAAGAAACTATACAGGGGGCCCTGATACTGGGGAGGGGGGGGGGAACTATACGGGGGGCCTTTGAAAATGGGGGGGGGGGGGGAATATAAAGGGGCCCTGTTTACGGGGGGGGGGGGGGAAAACTTACGGGGGGCCCCTTGGATACTGGGGAGGGGGGGAGCCTACGGGGGGCCCCCTTTTTTTTTTTGGGGGGGAAACCCTACGGGGGCCCAAATTTACTGGGGGGGGGGGGGGCCTAGGGGGGGGCCCCAAATTACTGGGGGGGGCCTACGGGGGGCCCCCCAAATTTCTGGGGGGGGGGGACTATCCTACAGGGGGCCCCTGAACGGGGGGGGGGGAAACCTAGGGCCTACGGGGGGCCCCCCTTTTACTGGGGGGGGGCCAAACAGGGGGCCCTTTTTAATACTGGGGGGGGCCCTACAGGGGCCCCTGATACGGGGGGGGGGAAATATGCCAAACGGGGCCCCCCCTGATATGGGGGGAACCCCAGGGGGCCCTTTTTACTGGGGGGGGAGGAAATTTAGCCCACAGGGGGCCCTGATACTGGGGGGGAAAATTTATGCCCACGGGGGGCCCCAAATTTACTGGGGGGGAACTATACCCACAGGGGGCCTAATACGGGGGGGGGGGAAATATCCCCACAGGGGGCCCCAAAATACTGGGGGGGGGGGGAAACTTTGCCCCCCGGGGGGGCCCTAATACGGGGGGGGGAAACCTATCCCCACAGGGGGCCCCTAATATTTGGGGGGGGGAAACTTTGCCCACAGGGGGCCCCTAATACTGGGGGGGGAAAACTATGCCCACGGGGGGCCCCCTAATAGGGGGGGGGGAAAAAACTAGGGTCTCGGGGGGCCCCCTTTTTCTGGGGGGGGGGGGGCTATCCCTTTACAGGGGGCCCCCCAAATACTGGGGGGGGGGGGAAAAAACTATCCCCCACGGGCCCCTAATACTGGGGGGGGGGGGACTAGGCTAGGGCCTATGGGGGGGAAACAAGACGGGGGGGGGGAATTTGTCTACGGGGGCCCCAAGGGATGGGGGGGGAAACCTATTTGCCAAACAGGGTGGGCCCTATTTTGCCTACAGAGGGGCCCTGATCTACGGGGGACTTTCTGCCTAAAAAGGGGGCCCAAATTTTACGGGGGGGGGAACTTTTTTGCCAAAAAGGGGGCCCTAATCAAAAAGGGGGGGGGGAAAATTCTGATCAGGGGGCCCTAATCTACGGGGGGGACTTTTTCCCTGCTTCCCGGGGGGGCCCCTAATCTAAAGGTGGGGGGGGGGATATTCTGCCTACAGGGGGGCCTTTAATCTTGGGGGGGGACTATTCTGCCTAAAAAGGGGGCCCTTTAATCTACAGGGGGAAAAATTTTTTTTGCGGAAAAGGGGGCTTAACCTACAGGGGGGGAAAAACTATTCTCCCTACAAGGGGGCCCCTAATCTCCAGGGGGGGATATTCGGGCCTACAAGGGGGCCCCTTAATTCCAGGGGGGGGGAATATTTGCCACAAGGGGGCCCAAATTCTCCGGGGGGGACTATTCTCCCTATAAGGGTGCCCTAATTTTACAGGGGGCCCTTTTCTCCCTTACAAGGGGGCCCTATTCTCCCTTTACGGGGTTTTGGGCCTAAGTTTACGGGGGCCCCCCAATTTCCCTACGGGGAAAACCCTAAGTTTACCCGGGGGCCTAAAGGGCTGCCTAGTCTCCCCAAGCTACCTACTGCCCCCCGGGGACCCCCTTTTTGTCCCTTTACTACTGTTTGGGGGGAAAAAGCCCATAATTTCCGGGGGGGGTAATTTTTTTACCATTTGGGCCTTTTAAAGGGGGAGTTTGTACATGGAGGGGGGGGGGGGGGGGGGGGGGCACAGGGTTGGGGAAAAAGGAAAAAAAAAAGTGAGGAGTTCAGGTGCTTTGGGGTTGTAAATTCTGCGGGGACGGGGTAGGGGAAAGGGAAAGTCATCAGGGGGGCTGGACTAAATTAGGAAGAAGGGGAAAAGGTGAACAAACCCCCTCAGCCCAGAAAAAAAAAAAAAAAAAAGATATTAAACAGTTGGGCCAGCCCCGAACCCCAAAAATTTTAGTTCCCCAACAGCCCCCATGCGCAGAGTCCACTGGTGAAATGCCTTAATTCCACCATCAATGATCCAAATGAACTTGATGCAACCGGAGTCAGCAAAAAGGCTTTTTTATTCCGATAGGAGTAAAAGTGAAGTTTCGCTCAAAAAACAATGACGAGCCTTTTCTCAAACATAATTCAAGTGCTCAATGTGTATAATTATACACCCCCTAAAAATGTGTAACATATCAAATTTAAACCCAAAGTGAAAAAAGGTTTATCTAATTCACCAAACAAAAAATACATATCCATCGTGATAGATAAGCTAACCACAAATTAAAACTTCCCTTACCCGTTCAAATGAACGAGGGGGCCAACGTGTCTCTACAACAGCGGCGTCCTCTTCTTTTACCGCGATGTCCATTTCTTCGCGCGTCAGCCCCAATGGACCCCGTGGCATGACAGTAAAAGGGTCGCATGTCATTCAGATGATCAGCATCAGCGCCAAAGCGCATGCTCAATGCCCCCGGAAATTCCGTATACATTGGAATCTTATATTTTTGGGGCAAGTTTTCAAAACATAAAAATAAACAAAATACCCACATTAGGCTAAAAGAAAACCCAGGATTACACAACGGTACTTGGCATTATATAACCAACGCCATAATACCCCCAATTAGCAGGAGACAGAGACATCATATAACTAAACCCCAGTCTCATGCCACGATGGCCTACCACCCCTCCACAACAAAAAAAACGTGTGAGGAAGGGTGGTGTGCCCCGGGTAACAGAACGGCGACAAGCGTCACTGTGAGGCCCTAAATGAAGTAAAACTTTTGCAAAGCCCCGTGTACCTGGGATCCAACCCCTATAGGGTCATGTATGGAGGTAAAATTTGGTTTTGGTGTTATGGTTTTAATCGTAAAAAGTATGGCGGTATTATTCAGTATTGTTATGTTGGAGATATGTGGTGATATTTGTAACGGAGGAGTGGATCCGCTGGGCCAACGCAAGCGATGATAGCTAAGCCACGCCAGGGAACGGAGTCTAAGTAGCCCCCGGTTTTCACCAGAGCCCGCCGCAAAGCGGGATGGACTTGCTGCGGCGTGAGGCTACCAGGTCGTTACCCCTGACGTGACTTGCTTGCGATGGCGGCCGGGGTACAGCGTGGTGCAAAATCGTAATCCGGAGGCGTAGTCGGGGACAGGCAGAAGGTCAGGGCAGGCGGCAGAGGTTCGTAGTCAGAGACGGGCAGACGGTCAGGGCAGGCGGCAAACAGGCAAGGTCAGGAACGTAAGCAGGCTGACTGGTACACGGAAAATCAAGACTGAACTCTATACACTCTAAACGCTCCAAAAACACACCAACAGACTGGCAGCGAGTGCTAGGGGCGTCTACCATATATAGGACCAGCGGCCGTCAATTAACCAATTAAAGGCGCGCTGGCCCTTTAAATCCGGACCAGCTTAAGCAGGGATTATGCGCGCGGCGGCTGTCAGAGCTGGAGACAGGAGCGGGGACTGGTAAGTACGGGGTTTCCCGGGCAAGAGGAGAAGGACCACGGCTGCGGACAGCCGCAGCACCCGTGCCGGACCCCGTGCGCACAGGGGGACGGCCGCGGCGAGCTGCGGCGCCGCGCGCCGTGACAATATTATTAGGTGCTTGTATATTGTTGTTTTGTGGTATTGGTCTTGGTATACTGGTTTAGTCAATAATATTATTGTGGGACTAGTCAGTATATGGTAGTGATAGGTGGCGGTATTATTTAGAATTTATTTATTGTTGCTTGGCAATATTGGTCTGGATATACTGGCTTTGCCAGTAACATTATAATGGTGACATGTGGAGGTATTTTCTTGACCCAGCAAGAAATAAATCTAAAAACAATGGCACAATTGCATTTTTTTTTATTGTGACAACAAAAACTATTTTTTATTTTCCTGGGGTGGTGATGGTTGTGAGCTGGGGGATGAGTGGGGCTGTGTCGGCCGGGAGGGGGGGTGGGGCCAGATGCTCCAGCTGTATGGGGCCCCAAAATTTCTGATGGCGGCCCTGCATACAAAGTATATAAGAACATAAAAATTACCAATTAGTCTTATCTTAAAACTAGGCCCACAGTATAACTGAACTGTACTTCTTTCATGAAAACTAGACATTGTCTTCAAGGCGCCCACAGTGAGATATTTATTAGACATTTATGCCTTTCTTAAGGGGCTCACATGAGATAATAAACTGGACATTTCTTTTTTTTTTTCCTAGAGGCCCCGTATAGATAAGAAAGAATTCGTAATGTCTGCACATTCCAAGTATAATAGGAGATATCTCTCATATCTGCACTTCTAATATTGTAGGCTAATATGCCTTTATATAGGTGAATACACAGAATGGAAGGCAGATACAAGATGGAGGATAAAAACAAGAGGATAATTCCTAACAGCCTCCACGTCATCCTCTGGGGTCATCTTCTGCAAGGCATCTCGTACCCTTTTCCGCACCTGCTGTCCGTCCTCCGGTCGGGGTGTAGCTGGAGTCTCCTTCGCCTGAATAGCTTCCTCCATGATGGCCATCAGCCTGATGAGGAGCTGGTTAGTCTCCTGCTGCGATCACACGGACTCTGCATGGACCTGTTGCTGTTGGGTGCTGACCTGCACCAGGTGCTTTAACAACTGGCTATTTAAGGTAGCAGCCGCCTTAACCCAGAACCTGCAGACTCTTATTACAGGATGATGCCCGAATCCAAAACACCAATTGTAGGAATTAACTGAAACGATAACAATCCTTTTGGACTTGAAACACTGCAGGCTTTATTGGAGCAGTCCAAAAACATGAAAATAAACGGCAGGGCTTGCTTCAGCCGAAAACAAACATAACAGCACTCACATTCTCTGTGATAGGTACAGTACCATATTCTGTTTCCCAGGGTTAGATAACCTGCATGTAGGTCTCAGTGTCCAGGGTTATCCAGGCCCAACTC
>JAODAL010029543.1:0-51427 GCA_025379985.1 Phyllomedusa bahiana | reverse complement strand
AAAAGGGGTTCCTTATTAGTTTTACTGTAATCTTTTTGGTGTTTTTCTCGTAAAAAAAATAAATGGGTTTTTGTACTGAAATTTGATTTTTTGCCCCCCCAGGGCATTTCTTAATTTGGGCTAGGCAAACTTTTAAAGTTTCCCTTTTTTTTCCCCTTTTAATTTTAAAAACCTGTGATTTTTCACCCTCTGTGAGAGTTTCGGGGTTGGTTCTCCTATGAAATTTTTTTCCCCTTTTTTCTCAGGTTATTAAGAAAATTTTAAAAAAAATTGAATTAAAATGAAAAATTTATGTTTGATCTAAAAATTTCTTTTCTGTGGTTGTGGAGCAAAAAATGTATCTCCTTTTTTCAGCATGCCGAAACACTTCCCTTGGGGAAATTTACAAAAAAAACCCCCCTTTTTTGTTAACCCCCTTTTTTTTTCTTGCCCTTTTAAAATTTTTCCCAAATTTGGTTTTTGTCTTGGGGGGGTAAGCTGTTTTTCAGGGGGGGCCCGCTCTAGGGGAAAATCATTCAGGATTTTTCTTTTAAAGGGGGTTTTTTAAAACGGGATCAACATCAGAAAAAATTCCGGTGTTTTGCAAAAATATTCTGTATCTTCTTAAAATTGTGAGGAAAAGGGGGGGAAAAAAAAATAAAAGTTTTGGGTTTTTGCTTCTAAATTTTTTCTTTTCTTTTCCGCACAATACTTTCTTCCTGTTTTTCTTTTTTGGGGTTTTTTTATTTGTTTCCTCCCATTTAACTTAATTGGATTCCTTTTTGTACAAAACGGTCCCTTTTGAGTTTTTGCTTGACCCCTTTTTTCCCAAATTTTGGGAAAGGTAAAGTTCTTCCGCACTTTTAGGGAAATTTGGAAAATAAAGGGAAAATTTTAAAACATCTATCCAAAAAGGGGGCTATAAAAAATATTTATAAATAATGAAATTTTTAAAATTTTTGAAATGCGGAAAAAGGGGGGGGTTTCCATTGTTATTCAGAATAGAGAAGATTATACGGGAAAAAAGCACTAAAAATTTTTAAAATTGACACTTTTTATTAAAAAAATGGTAGAGAAAGATTCATTTTAGTATTGCAGAAGCTATTTTTAGTTTTTTTTAAAACCCCATTATCTGGAAATAGGGGCGTTTGGGGTTTTGTGGGAAAAAAAAAGAAAAGCTTTTTTTATAAAGAAGTCGTGACCCCCTTTTTTCTACCACTTACCCCAAAATGCACAAAAAAATTGGAAAAACCCCCCCCGGCAAAGGGTTAAATTTTTGGGGATTAATTCACCTTTTTCCCAAACCCCTCCAATTTTTTTAAAATTTTTTTTTTGCAGCCATATGTTAATTTTAAAGAGCCATTTAAAAGAACTGCAAGCCAGGTGATTTTGGGAAAAAAAAGGGGGGCGGAAGGAAATGAAACACATTTAAATTTTTTTTACAATGGACATAAAATCCCCAAAATTCAAATAAAACAAATTTCCCTGGGGGGTCAAAGCAGTGGAAACCTACCAAACAGCTGATAATAATATTACCGCTCCTAAAAAAAATTTTTATTAGGGGTTTTCAGAATTATTTTAAAAAAAAAAATTTTTTTTTACTTATGGTGAGAAACATTACCATCAGCCGGTTGGTAAGCGATGGGGACCCAAGTTCCCCCATTGGGCCAACCATTTAGGGGTTTATTTGGGGAACAATATTTATCCAGAATCCAACAAATTTAGATCCAATTTTGTATTTTAAACTTTTTATCAATGTTTGTTTTTTTTTTTGGCGGGGTAAATGAAAAGAAATAAATTTTTTTTGCTTTTAAAATTTCCCAATTCAGGGCATCTTTTTAGCATGAGTATTGATAAAAAGGAAATACATTTTTAGATTGTATTTATAATAAAGGGGGAAAATTATCAAAAATTTTTTTTTAAATTTGGGTAGATTCCAACAATTATTGCACTTTAATAAAAAACCTTTTTGGGAAATGGACCCGCAATTCCCTTTTTGGGGCAGTTCCGTAAATGGGAAAAGTATTTCCCAATATAGTTATAGGTCAAGCAAAACCTGGGGGCCCGTTTTGACAAAAAGGTTTCCAAATTTATTAGTGCGGGAACAAATGAAAAAGCTAAATAAAAGGAAAAATGTATTGTGGGGGAAAAGAGAAAAGAAAAAATGAATCCCAAACCAATTTTTGTTTTTTTACCACCTTTTCCTCAAAATTTCGGGGAGATAAAAATATTTTAGCAAACCGGATATTCTGAGTCTGATCCCTTTAAAACCCCTTTAACGAAAATCCTAGATTTTTACCGAGAGCGGCCCACCCTGAAAAACACTTAGCCCCCAAGCAAAAAAATTTGGGAAAATTTAAAATGACAAAAAAATTGGGGGTTTGAAAAAAAAAAGGGTTTTTCTTGTAAATTTCCCCCCATGTAAGTGTTGCGGTGCTGAAAGAAGGGGATACATTTAGCTCCACAACCCCAGAGAATTTTTTAAGACAAACATAAATTATCATGTAATTCAAATTTGTAATTTCTAATAACCTGTGATTGTGGAAACAATCTTTAGAACCACCACGAAACCTCACAGAGGGAACAATCACAGGTTTTAAAATTAAAAAAAAAAGTAATATATATTTTTTCCCAGCCCCATTGAAGAAAAGCATGGGGAGGAACTATCAAATTACAGTACAACCTATTGATTTTTGTTTACGAGACAAAAACCCAAAAAATTACAGGTATTAACTAAAAGGAGACCTTTGGAATTTTAAGCTAACACTCTAAATCCCTTTGACTTAAAGAAGTGCAGGATTTAAATAAATTATTAATTTGTGTTCAGCGATAATGCCTGAAAAGCGAAACAAAATTTTTCTTGATCGGAGGTTTTGTGGGATAGAGCACGCAATGCGCGGTGGGTTTTGTCAGAAATAAGGGGGGAAGTGATGTTAAGAGATCAACTTCCGGGACGGAACCCCCGGGGCTGGAGTAACAAATGGATATTCTGGTGATGGTGTGCATTTTTTATTTAATATTTTTATACTGTTTTTTAAAGTTTGGAAATTAAGGGGTATATAAAATTGGAGATTTAGTGAAAAGCTTTTTCCTGTGAAGTACGATAGATCGTGCGAAACGCGTTGAAGCAGAAGGTTTTTTGTGTATGTTTTTAAAGTTCTTTTAAAAAAAAAATTTTGCTTTGGGGAAAAAAAGGCCCAAATTTTTATGCGGGGCCCCCAAAACCGAGGGGACAAAAATTGGATTTTTAAGCGTGGGAAGGAACCACACAAGGTTTTTCCTTGTGGTAATATATATATTAAACCCCATATATCACAGGCCCCACTTCTCCCCCTCTATCATATTAACCCATATTTTACAGAGCTCAAACTTCTCTCCCCTTAAACATATTAAACCCCATAATCACAGAGCTCAAATTCTCTCCTCCCCCTTTTTCCCTATATCAAAAAGCCAATTCTTTTCCTCTATTTTTGCCCCATATATCACAGAGCTTTCCCCCCCTCTTTTATATAACCTAGTTCAGAAGGGGTCCCTCTCCTCTAAACAAAAAACCCTTTATATCCAGAGTCAGTTCTCTCCTCCTTTTTCATATAACCCCATATATCACAGAGCTTATTTCTCTCTCCCCTATCATAAACCTAAAATATCCCAGAGCTCAGCTTTCGTCCTCTGTTTATAGCCCTATATATAAAAGAGCCCGCTTCTCCCCCTTTTATTATATTTTTAAACCCATATCATGTTTTTTCCCCCCAAAAGTAAGACAGCGTCTTACATTCTTTTTACCCCAAAAGCCCCCCACTATGTCTTACTTTCGGGGTTTTGTTTTAAATTTTTGGCAGGTATATGGCCCCATCCCATTGGGGGCAGGCTGTAGGGGGTATGGGGGAGGTTAGGGTGTGGCAGGAAAGGGGCAGGTATAAGGCAGTATAGGCAGCTGTGGCAGGTATAGGGTGTGGGCGGAAGGGAGGTATAGGCAGCTGTAGGCGGGTTTTAGGGCAATTGGGCAGGTGTACAATAATTCAAAATAAAAAAACAAACAACCCTTCCCTGGATCCCGCACCCTTGCTCTGCTCTATCTTTTCTGGGCACAGGGGGTGACACCCATCGGGGCCGCCACGCAGGTGATAAACCACGTCCCTTGCCGGGAGCCCCGGAAGGCCAGTTTTTCGGTGCAGGGAGGCCTCGGAGCAGGAGGCCCCTCGCTTGTGCCCCCGCAGTGGTATCCCTTCCCCTATAGGCTCCGGAGGTGCTATAGGTGAGGATCGCGGCAGGCCGGGTTGGCAGCCCCGGGGACACGTGGTTTTTCGGCATTAGTATATGCGCCCCCTGAGCAGCCCAAAGCTAAAGCGTTCCTGTCGGCGCCGGGGGCCTCGCAGCGCCCCGAGCGCAGACAACGTAGTTTACTACGTCTTATTTTTGGGGGTATGTCTTACTTTTGTGACCCCCCTAACCCCCCAAAACGTTTATATGGGGAAAACCGGTTTTCCGAGTTCGCATTCCTTTTATCTAAAAACCTTATATATCACACGCATAGCTTTTTCCTTATCAAATAACCATTTTTAATCACAGAGTGCAGTTCTTCATCTAAACCCCTATATATCAAAGGCTTCTTCTCTCCTCTTCATATTTTTTCTATATACAAGAGCTAGCTTTCTCTTTTCAATAACCCTATATTCAAGCTCAGCCCCTTTCCCCTTATATAAAAACCCATTATCACAGAGATCAGCTTCTCTCCTTTATAAAACCCAATATCCCAGGCTACTTCTCTCCCTCATTTATAACCCTATATATCCCCAGAGTTCAGTTTTTCCCCCCCTTTCATATAACCCTATATATCACGGCTCAGCTTCTCCCCCTCTATAATTAACCCTATATATCACAGGCTACCCTTCCTCTTCATATAACCCTATTTACAGAGCTCCTCTCCTTATCACATAACCTATATATACAGAGCACTTCTTCCCTCTATCATATACCTATATATAACGGGGCATGTTTCTTTCCTCTATCAAAAAACCCCTATATATCACGATCTTGTTCCCCCCCCCTCTATTTTTTATAACACTATATTCACGAGCCTGTTCTTCCCTTATCTTTAAAACACTATATTCACAGAGCCCCCTTCATCTCCTCTAAATTAAAACCCATATATCAAGAGCTCAGCTTTTTCCCCTCTATCAAAACACTATATATCACAGAGCCAGCCCCTCTCCTCTATCATATAACCTTTTATCACAAAGCTCTTTTTTTCGTATATAACACTAAAACCCCACGAGCTAGCTGCTTTCTATCTTTATAACCTATCCAGAGCTCATCCTCTCCCTTATCATATACACGAGCCAGCTTCTCTCCTCTATATATAATCCTATTACACAGAGCTCAGCTTCTTCTCTCTATCACTTTCCGCTCTAACAACCTGCTGTCCCCTTTGAACATGTAGGCCATGGTAAATAAAGACTATTACCAAATACATTGCTGTTCTAATCTTTTTTCATTTCAGATTATTTTAACTCTTGCTTCTTTACAAAAAGTTTCCTAGTTTACTGACCACCTTTCTCTGCTTTAGCAGCCATGACTGAGATAGTCTCTGTAAACAGAGCACAGCTTACAGGCACAATTTTCTAGGGGGAAGGGCAGAGGACTATCCCCCTAGAGATTGTGCTGTGACTGTAGTCTGTTCCCCCCAGAATCAATTGAGCTTTTTAAAATCCATGCCCTGCCCCCAAAGATCCCACAGGGAGATCTTCAGAGGTGGGTTTAGTATTGCAGTTTTTTTGTAGTGTTTCTATTTTTATGCAGGTTAATCTCTTGCACCATGTCTTACTCATTGGACTATATCAGATCAGCGCTGGATCCATTTCATTAATACAATTGTCAACATTGGATATTGTCGTGGAGTGTTTATTTAAATAAAATGCTTTTGTGTTGTGTCATTTTGTTTTTTTTTACCATTTACTCCAGTGTTAGTAATGGAGGTGGCTAACAAGATACCTAACCATTACTAGTTCTAGGGCTTGGTGACAGCTAGTGGTGTTTTTTGTCACTCCAAGACACTAACCCCATATCATTATTAAACCAGTACCCAAAGCATCACGGGTACTGCAAAGAACTGGGTTATCATCAGAAGAGGACCCTATAATGTTATGCTCCGCTTCTGGGGCAGCTGCAGACTGGTATTTTTAGGATGGGAAAGGACCAATATCCATGGACCTTCCCATCTTGATTGTATCAGGTTGCAGCTGCTGGTTTTACGTTGGCTGGCTATGAAAAGTGAGGAGGACCTCACGTTTTTTTTTTATCATTATTTATTTACTATTTTAAGACTTTCAATAAATAAATTAATTAATTTAAAAAACGACGTGGGATCCCCCCATTTTTCATAACCATGCATCTCGGTTATCCAGCATCCAGAAAAGCTGAGCGATGCCCATCCTCCAGAGGTGGCACCAAGTTTTCCATGATAAGAGAAATGGGTGCCATCTGTGGGGATCAGATGCCACCCAGTTTTCTTAGACGCTGGATAGTCACCCCACCGTCCAGGAAAGCTGAGTGAGACACCCAACAGACAGGGTTCTGGTAAGGGGGATGGGAGTGGAGCAGAGCAGTATGTACCTCTCCTTTCTGCTCTTCTCCTCTTCAAACAGCGCACATGTGCTGAAGAGACCATGTGCGGCTGGCAGCTAGACTATATAGTCTCACATCAATAGTAAATTTCCCCAACTTTCTGACCAAAGAATGAACACGTTCTAGTTTTTTATATGGCAAAAATACCCCTTAGAAAATACACATTGTATGAACGTCAACAAGTATTTTCTATTGAGGTCAATGGCGATGATTTACATTCGGTTTTTGGACGAGTATCTCAAGTCCGAATCTATATAGATTCCAACTTGAAATACTCGCCATGTGGACATAACGTTATAGGAAGTTCAGTCTCCTGGTCCCAGAGAAGCTACTGTTGGCACAGTTATGTCCTTGATATATTTTTTTCAGTTTATCAATTATCCAGTAATATTATTAATTACTATACCTTTGGAGGTGGCAGATTAGGTAAACTAAACACATCCCCATGCACACAACCCACAAGCTGTGCAGAGCCTAATGCAGTGCACATATAGTCCCATAAAGTCGGGCTGAGACTTCTCCGACTTCTCTAACAACCATACTGTTAAAGTCTAATACTCTGCCACCATATAGGGATTTATACATACTACTACTTAATGCTACGTTCTCTATGAAGAGTGAGTGTCAATATTCCCAACAGTTACATTGAGAAGCAGTTGGGGACACAGCTGAGGCCAGAGGATTCCTGTTACAGAAGGAAACATTAGTGATGTTTATGATGTCTATTCCGTCAGTGAAAGGAAATCAGCAGCACAGAAGATTAAAAAAAATAGGTGCAAGCCTCAGCGTGCATATCCTATTGCAAAAAAAGGAGATTTAGGCAACACCTCCATTAAAATGAGATGTATTATTCGCCCATGCAATGTCTTGGCGCACCCAGGAGCCTTTGAAAGGCTCCTTCGCAGAAACATTGCATGAGTGAATAAAAACATTGCAGATTAGTAGGACTGAATTTCCTTTGTCCATTCCATCTGTGACATAAGTCACATCTGTGACAGTGGAGACCCATGTGACATCAGTGTTGTCCAAGTAAATATTACTGGTCTTGTGTCCTGAGGTGAGCTAGATACTGTCTATTGTGTGCCCAAGAAAAAGGCCTGTTAATATAAAGAGACTTTGTGGACCAGACCCCTGACACAGGGGAACGTGACAGAACGCCTGTGACTTGGACTTTGAGTGTCCAGTTAACAGTGCCATTTGTTATTGTTGATTGAGAACTGTGCCTCATAAAGTGTACAGACAATTTGTGCACCTGTTAATGTTCCAGAAACCAATAAATCGTGTTGTCTCTTCAGACAAATACTTATTGTGTTCAGTTGTAAGGACTGTGTCCACCTGTGTTATCGCTGCACCATCTCCTCAAAACACAGTGATAACTCCAACACTGATCAATTAACCATCTAAATGCCATGCAATTGCAGCATCTTCCCTATTAGATGAATACCACTCCCTGTCCCCCTACCCTCCTTTCACTCTAAGACATGATCACGAGGTACTGCTCAGTTGTCATTACAGCCAGGGGCCAAATGAAGGCCCCCAGCAGGGGTGTAACTAGAGAAGCCAGGGCCTCAAAGCAAACATTTGGATGGGGCCCTCTACCCCCCCCCTCGCCCACCTCCCTGACCACGACCATGTACCAGGACATGCTGTTAGATAATATAGATAATACAAGGGGTAAATACCTCACCATACATCTCACTATTATATTGCTACCAAACAAATCCACTATACCAAGACCAACATTACCAATAACACTACTACATATGGACCGGATTATACCGCCAGAACATGACCACAAATTACACGTACTCTGAATAATACCCCTACATGATTACTGATCAGTACACAAAGACCAATAGTACCACCATATAGTGACCATATAGTGGTATATACTAGTGTACACAGGCTCTGCAGACTGTATATTACCTCCATACAATGACCATATCGTGGTAGACACCAGTGTACACAGGCTCTGCAGACTGTATATTACCTCCATACAGTGACCATATAGTGGTAGACACCAGTGTACACAGGTCCCCTAAAGACTGTATATTACCTCCATATAGTGGTAGATAGCAGTGTACACAGGCTCTGTGGACATATAAGTGATTACAGTGTAGTTACATCTTGTGACTCACAGGTGACGTTTCTCTGACCAGTCGTTGACTTTCAATTTTGTTCTACATCCGGTCCAGTCCGCCATCATGATGACATCTCCCGACCACTTGTCCCTGCAGATTTAGACACAAATATCTTAGAATCCTGACTTTTCCAGCACCTGCCCCCTGGCTATATGGGATCCATTTAGGCAGGCAGGGTTTAGATAGGCTATATGGGGCCCCAAATTGGCAAGGTTTAGGTAGGCAATAGAGTCCCCATATAGGCAGGCAGGGTTTAGGTAGCTATAGGGAGCCATACAGGTAGACAGGGGTTAGGTGGGCTATAGGGGCCATATAGGTAGGCAAGCTTTAGGGGGCTATATAGGCAGACAGGCTTCACGGTAGCTATAGGGATATTCAGGCAGGCAGACTTAGAGCTATATAGGCAGCCTTTAGGGGGCTATGCAGGCAGGCTAGGGGGCTATAAAGGCAGGCTAGGGGGCTATAAAGGCAGGCTAGGGGGCTATAAAGGCAAGCTAGGGGGGTATACAGGCAGGCTTAGGGGGTATACGGCAGGCTTAGGGGGTATACGGCAGGCTTGGGGTTATACGGCAGGCTTAGGGGGTATACAGGTGGTTTAGGGGATATACAGGCGGCTTAGGGGGTAAAAGGCCGGCTTAGGGGGTATACGGACGGCTAAGGGGGAATACAGGTCGGCTTAGGGGGTATACAGGCGGCTTAGGGGGTATAAAGGTGGCTTAGGGGGTATAAAGGCAGGCTTAGGGGCAAGTAAAATAAGAAATCCCTTACCTCGGTCCACGCTCCCCTGATGCGCCACGCTGGAGCCTCTGTGCTCAGCGCGGGCGGCACGGTGATGTGACGTCACCGTGCGCACCCACGTGATTACAGAGAGACGGCAGGGGAAGTAGCAGAGCGGAGCGATCGGCGCTCCGTTCTGCTATCTTCATGGAAGCGCTGCCTCTGAACGCTCGGGCCGGAGGGTCCGGGCGTTCAGAGGCAGTATGCGCTGGGCCCCGCAGCTCCCCGCCCGCCACAGTGAACTGTTAAGTTCACTGCCAGCGGGCCCAGGAGCGGCATTAACGGGGTAGCGGACACGGTAGCAGCTGCCCCGGGGCGCGGGCCCCCCTGAGCGCACGGGCCCCTGAGCAACTGCTACCCCGGTAGTTACGCCCCTGGCCCCCAGGTATGTCATAACTGTACCCCTATTACAACCTGCCTGAGGCAGTGTGTTAAAGAACATGAGTAATCAGACGTATATACCTCCCAAACATCACAATTTTGGAGGGACATTCCCAATTTCTAAACAATCTCCTGCCATCCGGGGACGGTTGGAAGGAGTCCCGACTTACCTATATGCCCTGAATCCCCGGGACTGTGATGTTCTTTCAACTGTTTGCGCACCAGCAGGACATGCAAACAGTGGGCACAGAGTCTCAAGTCTCACCATGGGAGCAGCAAGTGCAGCAGAGTGGTGGTGCCAGGTAAGCACCATAAGACACTCCCCTGATATCACTGGCCAAAGCGGGCACGGCCCATCCCCTCAGCTATTCTGTACAGTTTAGCTTCAGTGGCGGCCGCAACAGGGTGCACGGCAGAGGGAGGTGGGTGACCTCTGCCAGTCCTGTCCTCCCTGTCTCCCCTCCTGACCTCCCCATAGCCTATCCAGCTTTCCTGGTTGATGGATAGCCTATCCAGCATCCAGGAAAGCTTAGCAGCACCCATGCCCCACAGCAGGCACACAGTTTTTCTGGGTATCTGCTGTAGGGGATGTCACCCATCTTTTCCAGGTGCTGAATAACCTATCCAGTATTCGAGAAAGCTGGGTGATGCCCCATTCCCCACAATAGCCACCCAGCTTTTCTGGGTGCCTGTTGTGGGGGATGTCACTAAGCTTTTCCAGGCCCTGGATACGCTATTCAGCATTCAGGAAAACTGGGTGATTACCCATCTGTAGGGTCTACATGGGACCAATGCCAGATCTATTTCTTTAATAAAATGGTCAACAAGGCCTGGTGTCAGGGAGTATTTATTTAAATGATTTTTTTTTTTCAGTTGTGGTGTTTTGGGGTTTTTTTTCATTTTTTTCCAGTGTTTGTAATAGAGGTGTCTGACAGATGTATCTCCATTACTATGACTGGGGCTTGTCAGCCAGCGGCATTTTTCGTCATTGTAAGGCTGACACTAGCCACCTGTTACTAATTATTTTATTGATTTTGGAGCGCACTTGATTCCAGGGCGCTGTACATTTCAGGCGGGTACATAAATAACATTGGTCAAACAATTACAAAGTGACAATAAGTAACTAACAACTGGTACAGAGGGAGAGAGGTCCCTGCCCGCGAGGGCTTACAATCTACAAGGAAGGAGGGAAGAGACAGAAGGTGAGGGGCAGACATGTTTGTGGGGTGGAGCAGTGCAACATGGTTAATGTTGGTTATAGGCGATCCTGAAGAGGTAGGTTTTCAGGTTACGTTTGAAGCTAGTGAGAGAGGGGGAGAGTCTGAGGTGTTGGGGCAGTGAGTTCCAAAGTGTGGGGGAAGCACGAGAGAAGTCTTGGAGACGGTTATGTGAGGAGGTGATAAGAGCAGAGAAAAAGGTCCTGTGAGGAGCGGAGGTTGCGTGAGGGGAGGTCTTCAGAGATTAAGGCAGAGATATATGGAAGGGAGAGGTTATGGAGAGCCTTGTAGGTCAAGGTTGCTAGCTTGAACTGGATTCGCTGGGCAATGGGTAGTCAGTGAAGGGATCGGCAGAGGGGAGAGGCAGAGGAGTAGCGAGGAGAGAGGTGAATCAGACAGGTAGCAGAGTTAAGGATGGTTTGGAGGGGAGCGAGGGTGCTAGTTGGGAGGTCACAGAGAAGTAAGTTGCAGTAGTCTAGGCGGGAGATGACAAGGGCATGGACCAGCATTTTTGTGCTTTCAGAGTTAAGAAATGAGTGGATTCGGGAAATATTTTTTAGGTGGAGGTGACAGGCAGAGTTGAGGGTTTAGATATGCGGTTTGAAGGACAGATTGGAGTCAAAGGTTATCCCAAGGCAGCGGACCTGTGGTGCTGGTGAGAGAGTTTAGCCATTGACAGTGATAGAGAGATCAGGTGGAGGGATAGAGTGGGATGGTGGGAAGATAGTAAATTCAGTTTTCTCCACGTTTAGTTTTAGGAGACGGGAGGAGAAGAAGGAGGAAGTGGACGAAAGACAGTTTGGGATCCGGGAGAGAAGAGAGGTGACATCCGGGCCAGAGATGTAGAGTTGGGTGTCATCAGCATAAAGGTGGTATTGAAAGCCATGTGATGCTATGAGCTGACCCAGGCCGAGAGTGTAGATAGAGAAGAGTAGTGGGCCCAGGACTGACCCCTGGGGGACACCAACAGACAGCGGGAGAGAGGAGGAGGTGGTGCGAGATAATGCACCAGGGGTACTGGGAAGAGCCAGGTGATGGTCAGAAGATGGATTAACTAATGTGATGTTCTATTCCTGGAACTGTGCTGTTCATTTCACTGTTTCGCGCCAGCCAGCATTGTTTTGCATCATCATAAGGCTGAAGCTAGCCCCCTGTTAATGTTACACCAGTACCCAATGCAACATGGGGAACTGGGAAGAGCCAGGTTTCAGAAGGTGGGCCATCTAATGTGATGTTCTGCTTCGGGATGGCTGTGGGCTGTTATTTTTAGGGTGGAAAGGGGCAGATATCCATGGACCTTTCCATCTTGATAGTATCAGGCTACAGCTGTCAGTTGTACCTTGGCTAGTTATTAAAAAAATCGGTGGGGGGGGGACCCACGTCATTATTTTTATAATTTATTCTGCTTAGATATTTAATAAAGTTTAAAAAACCGACATGGAGGCCCAATTTTTAATAGCCGGGTAAAACCGGCAGCTAAAGCCTGATATTTTTAAGATAGAAAGGTCCATGGATACCAGCCTGCAGCCTCCCTAGAAGCAGTACATCACAATAAATGGTCCCTTTTCCGACAGTAACCTGGCTCTCCCTGGCTCTTTCCAACGGTAACCCCTGCTGTGTTGGGTACTGGGATAATACTGACAAATAGTTAGTGTTAGCCTTGTGGTGACAGAAACACTGCTGCCTAACACCAAGCCCCAGCAATCGGAATGAAGAGGCATCTGTCATTTACCTAAACAATCGCAGAAAAACGTTACATTATTTACTCAAAAACACAGACACAAGGCCATTCTTACAGCACAATGTAATCCCAGTAGTAGTAATATAACAGGTGTAGTTAACTAATGATCAGTAGCTCACACACCCAACCACTGGGAGGGCAACTGAATAATAAAAAACTGCACATTGGATAATTATCAGTTCACACCAGTATGCAAAAAAAGTAACAATATCATACAAGGGGAGACTGCACAAATTCAAAAAAACTGATAAGACAACTACTCGCACGCCTTCTGTGTATGATGGGGCTGGTTGCTAGTATTATAATTGCATATAGATAAGGTGATAGACAGGATGCCAATTATATGGTTACGTGTGGTTCACTATGCTGGCTTACAACCTATGACACCTCTACTATCTGATTGGGCGGACTGCAAAGCACATTTCAGGTGTCCAACACTTCTGGCTAGATGGAGTGGAGAAGAGGGCTTTGAGTGGGGAATCTAGGTGACACAGCTTTTTTAATATAGGAAAACTAGGTGACATGTTGGGGATTGGACGTCACCCAACTTTCCTGGATACTAGATAGCCTATTCAGCGTCCAGGAAAGCTGGGTGACGCCCCATCCCCCACAAGTGGCACCAGGCAGTTCTATAATAAAAAAAATAACTGGGTGCCACTTATGGGGGATGGGGCGTCACCCAGCTTTCCTGGATGCTGAATAGGCTATCTGGCCTATGGATGTGTGTAATGTTTCTGCTTATTTACCGATTCCCTTTTGGACTACTTTGGATTCGGTGGACTACGAAGAAACAATCTTGGATATATTCTCTTAATAAAATGGTTAAAGAGGGTTGGTGTCTGGGAGTATTATTGAAATAAATAAAAAATTGTGTTTAGAGTTTTTCATTTTCACCCATTTTTCTCCAGTGTTAGTAATGGGGGTAACTTACAGAAGCTTCTTCATTGCTATCACTTGGGCTTGGTGTCAGCCAGCAGTGTATTTTGTCACCACAAGGCTGATACTAATCCTATGTCACTATTACCCCAGTATCCAACGCTCAGGAGCAATGGGAAGAGCCGGGTAACCATCAGAAGAGGACCCACTAATGTGATTGTCCACTTCTGGAGTGGCTGCAGGCTGGTATTTTTAGGATGGTAAGAGACCAATATCCATAAATCTTCCCATGCTGATAGTATCAGACTGCAGCTACCAGTTTTACCATGGCTGGTTACATTAGAGGGTCCACTTGTGATGATAACCAGGCTCTTCCATGGAGCGTTGGGTACTGGGGTAATAGTGACACAGGGTTTGTGTCAGTCTTGTCATGACAAAACCACCTCTGGCTAACACAAAGCCTGAGTGAAAGCAATGGAGAGGCATCTGTCAGAAACCTCCATTACTAACACTGGAATAAAATGGTAAAAAACACAATGACACAACATAAAAACATTTTATTTAAATAAACACTCCCTAATATCATCCCTCGTTGACCATTTTATTAATTACATGGATCCAACACTGGTCCGACATAGTCCAATGAGTACAGTATACTGCAAATGGGAAATTTGTATAAAATAAAAACAACAAAAGAAATATGACAGTACTAAACTCCATCCCGTCCACCCTCTGAAGATCATGTCTGCGGCTGATCTTCTGGGGGTGCAGGGTACAGAGTTCCAACTGCACAATATGATTCTGGGGGGGTACAGACCACAGCCACAGCATAATCTCCAGGGGGATGATCCTCTTAAAACGAGATTGTAAATTGTGCTCTTGTAAGCCATGTATCGAGGTGGGCTTCCCCGAAAACAGCGAAGTCACGGATGAGGAAAATGACTCCAACACCAGCTCAACCAAAAGTATAGTTTACTGAACTTGCCGGAAAAGTAAACTTAACAATTTCCCCAAAAACACATGTACAAAGATGTGAGTAAGGCCCCTGTGCTACTCGGCACGTTGCCAGGAGTATATTCTCCTGATACACGATATGTTTACCTTTCAACGGGCTCAGAAAGGCCGACCATCATTTACCCTTTAATACCGTACACTACAGGAACAATTGTATGTGGTGCAGTTCAAAGGCGTGATCGCAGGGTAGCACAACAGCTTACAACTTAATTAGCTTTACCCACTATTGCCAAAAGATAGATAGCAATAAGAGTATAACAGGTGAACAGGTTGCAATAGTAAGAGTACCGATGTCAAGCCTTCTTCAATGTCCCAAATCAGGAAATGTTCCTGAACAGTCATTTATGGTCTGGCACCAACTCTGGCTCTACCTAAGATAACTACAGGCCTGGTAATAGTTCTAGGCAAGTTGCCATGCATGCGACCAACCTGGGTCTACCTTGGAGTTGCAGACAGTAACCGCTCTGGGATGAGGGTCTCCTCCGTCTGATATCTAAGATGATGGTCACTCCTCTCTGTTTCTGGATCCTGCAGAATGTCTGTTCCATCACAGTGCTTTCCTCGCCAACAGCATAAACGCAGCCAGACCATGGTGGTCTCGACAAGATGGAGGAGAAAAGGGAAAAAGAACCATTTCAGTCATGGAAGACGTCTCCTGTGAGTCCCTGGATGTAACTGCACTGTAATTACTTATATGTCTGCAGAGCCTGTGTACACTGGTATCTACCACTATATGCTCACTGTATGGAGGTAATATACAGTCTGCAGAGCCTTTGTACACTGGTATCTATCACTATATATAATTGACCATTTACTAAATTAATCGATGACATGATGGTCCAACATAGTCCAATGAATCTAATAGTATTGGTATTATACTCCATCCCTTGCACCTCTGAAGGTCATGGCTGTGACTGATCATCTGGTGGTGCAGGAGATGGAGCATGTGCCACAGCTGCACTATAATTTCCAGGGGGTGGTGGAGGTATTCCCTTTTTCACCCCTGTGGCATATTGCCAACACAAAATACAACCCTCACCTAACACTCTATAACCCCTTCAACACCACTTATCATCCCATACACCCCTGCTCCACTTATTACCCCATGGGATGTTGTTTTTTTACAGAGGTAGAAACAGCTGTCAAAGTGGATAGTCTAAGATGTTTGTGTATTTAATTCTTCAGGGATGAAGCATGGCTGGGAGAAGACGTCATGGCTGTCTAAAGCGAATGAAGAAAGGGAAAGAGAACGGTTCCCATCAGAGAATATGTCACCTGTGGGTCACTAAATGTAACTGTACTGTAATCTCTTATATGTCTGCAGAGCGCCTGTGTACAACTGGTATCTTCCTCCATATGGTCACTGTATGTCAGTAATATATGTCTGCATAGCCTCTGTACAACTGGTATGTACTCCCATATAGTCACTGTAGGACAGATATATTGATAATAGTGTAACAGTTTATATTCAGGAACTGTATGGTGGTATTAATCAGTCACTATGTGGTGGTGATATGTGGTCATGTTATGGTGGCATTATTCAGTCAATGTGTGACGATATGTGGTCATGACGATATGGTAATATTTGATATTTGTATAGTGGTATCTGATAATATTAGTCTTGATTTGGTCATAAACAGTATCGTGATATTTGCTTCTTGTATAGCAGTATTATGTGGTCACTGTACCTTCTATTGCATTTAATTTGAAGGAACCCAAGGCTCCTTCTTTTGATGAAGTAGTTTGAAGAGTTAACTTTAATTTCAGTTGTGAACTGAGACTGATTGAATCCCTGTTTATATGTAACAAGAACCTTGTCTTACAGCTATTTGTATGGATTTGTTGGAGGGAGCCAGTCATTGGTCTATTAGGTGGGTTGTGCTTAGAGGCATGTCTTGTGTGATGTCATTTGTTGGGTGTGGTTGGAGGCGTGACCTGTTGTGTCCCTATTTGCAATCTCTAAAAGTTGAGAGGTATGGAAGTATACGGTACAAGTAATTGCATGTTCAAGTTACCTAGTGGGAATGGAAGTAAAAAAAATAGAGTTTTAAAAAGTAAAAAATAAATATTTGTAAAAGATTAAAAACCCTCCCATATTATAGATGAAAAATAAACAATAAAAAGTTTAAAAGAATTGCTACCACTGTCTCTATAAAAGTCTAATTTATTCGAATGTAACCTTTACCCTGCGTGGTGAACATTGCAATTCTGGCAGTAATTGTTCTCTTTATTATATTTTCTTTCTAATTCTCTTCATCTTCTACAATAAAAAGTAATTATAAAGTCATACTGTATGTATCAATGTGTGTATGTATGGTACCAATAAAAATTGCTGCTCGTCCTGCATAAACACAAACCCTAAAACAGGGCCTTCTATGGAAAAATGAAACTATTATTGGTCTTCGCATATCTGAATGTAAATTTTAAAGGGGTTGTCTCATCTCAAAGTTTCATAGGATGTATGAATGAAATAATGCTGCTTTGCTCTGTCACTTCCTAGTCAAGCGGTCTGTAATTAGCGTCTGAGCTCAGTGGATTCAGACTTCTCTGTGTGTTAGTCTAGATTAAATAAATCACCTTCTCTGAGGTCCAAAGACGCATCTGAGCTAATGTAAACACTAGAATTACTGTCTTTTGTCTGAAAGATCAGATAACACACAAGCTCCCACACTGCTGGCCACAACCTGTGTTATGGCTGATAACGTCACCACCTACTATCAGATAGAACAAACAGCAGAGGAGAAGGAGTACACAGGCCGGTCACTTGGGAAACCTGAGAGAACTCAGAAGGTAATAAAATCATTTATAGCTCCTTTTAAAAAAAATGAACAAAGCAATATATTTGGAAAACATCTTCATTTAGTGTTCCTTTCATTTTGAAAGCTATTCTTTGTAGTGAGACAACCCCTTTAAGTAGTAAAGCATAACAAAAACAGTATAACGTTGGTATCTCCAAAGTTGTGTTAACCCTCAGAATGGTAAACTCTGCAAAAACAATGCAATTACATTTTATTTATTCCTGTTCTTTTTTGGCTTCTGTAAACTGTTTATGGAACATTAAACACTACATAACAAAGACAACATGTTCCCTTCAAAAAACAAATCCTCAAGTGACTATTTCAGTGGAAAAATGTTAAAGTTATGGATCCTTGAAGGCGAGGATAAAAAAAACAAAATGGCCGCATCCAAAAATCAGTTTTGTTGGGAAGGGGTTAAGATAAATTTAAGACTAAGTAATAAAGTAACAAATCTAAGTTAATCAAAGAGAACCTGTCACTTTAAACATGCTATCTGATATGCCAGCAGCATGTCATACAAAAGGAGGAGCTGAGCAGATTGATATGTAGTTTTGTGGGGAAAGATTCAGTAGAATTTGTAATGTATTCATTTAACTTAACGCTTATTCTAGGTTAAGTAATCCAGTGGGTGGTAATATCAGTGACTGACAGCCTGCTTTGTATGAGTGTGCATACAGAGATACCTGTCTGTTACTGACAAGCACGACTAAGAGGTGTATCTGAAACACGTCAGCTCGCTGCAGGGTGCTAGTTATGTGCACTTTATGCTTATTCTGAGGAGCAAGATTAATGTCTTTTTGGTAATAAATCTAAAGTTTTATTAATGTTCTCTGGTGTTAGAAGCTGAAATATTCTTCATGTAGACAATTTTTGAATTCAAGAAATGGCTAATCTTTTCCATGGCACATATCCTGAATTCGGTGAACTGACCATACACATTTTTTCCTGTCTGTTACTGATAAAACCGCCCTCTTGACTACTTAATCCAGAATAAGCATTAAATTAAATGAATAAACTACAAATTCTGCTAAATCTTTCCCCACTAAACTATGTATCGATCTGTTCAGCTCCTCCTACTGTATGACATGCTGCTGACTTATAAAATAGCATGTTTAATGTGACAACTTCCATTTAAAGAGAACCTGTCACATAGATTATGCCCCCCTTGCTGAAGATAGCATAAAATAGAGACAGACAAGCTGTTTCCAACGCTGTGTCCCTTATTCTGTAAGATGCAGCAGTTTTAGAGTATTCAGTGCTCAAATTTGCAGTTTTCTGCCAGAAAAGAGTCCAGCTTTCATGAAGAGTCAGTTTAATTCATGCCTCGCCCACCTGAGACTAGCCCCGCCCACCTTACACCTGATTAACCTATTAATTTGAATAAGTAGAAGCATGTGAACAACTGTCAGGTGGGCGGGACTAGCCTTGTGTTGATGGATAAGCTGGACTTTTCTGACTGAATTGCCTGATTTGGGCATTAAATACTCTAAAACTGCTGCATCTTACAGAATAAGGGACACAGTGCTGGAAACAGCAGGTCTGACACTAGCTTGTGCTGTCCTCAGTAAGGGGGGGGCATAATCTATGTGACAGGTTCTCTTTGAGTAATAATATATTTGGTGATTATCTATATCTGTACAGTTTTCCCTCGCTGGTAAATATATTGCAGCACAACACACAAGGTGTATAAGCTTTAACTGATACCTGATTATTGACATGAGTTATCTGATTAATCATTTCAGTTGTTGACACAAGACTCCAACTTTATCTAGACTCCAATGAAACTTTATATGAGACTCCAATGAAGGAAACCAGAGAATGTAGAGAATCCCACAATGTCATCTCCAGTACTTAATGTGAACCTGTCAGATGCTACTTTATCTGAGAATACCATATGAAGGAGAGAAAGGGAACTTTGTCATCTGTAGGTTTATATGATTTCTGAGCAAAAAGCAGAGTAAATCCTGACAAGATTCCTAGGATAGATATTGAGAGTCCTGCTTACACCACTCATACAGGATGATTGACAGCCCTTTCTATACACACTGATAAATGCAGCAAAATCTGGCCTGGCTTCTCTTATGTCAGCAAAAGACACCATAGAAAATACAGAAAGGCCAATAAAAACTGATCCTTCCCGTTGTTTATGACTCCTTTCCCAAGACCATCTAAAGATCCAGCAATAGCAAATTAATACCTTAAATATTTTCTCCGCATTTCCAATACATCATCAATGACTCTCTCATATACAAGATCATGAGCTCTGTACCTTATATTCTGATACCAACTTCATTATTGGCTGCCTTGTTCCTAAAATGATACCATCTACTGTATATAGTCCACAGCAGTTACTATTACTGATTCCATAACCTGACCCCCCTATGTGCTTGTGGTACTATGGTAAGAGGCATGGGCATAACGATAGCCACAGCAGACATAGGAGCTGCTGTGGGGTCTAGAGGTTAAGGAGCATTAGTAATGCGACTAAAATGTATAAAAGCTATAGATAGGCTGGAAATAAAAGAAAAGTCATTAGAATAGCATGTCAGTGAATAGAAACTATGGTACTGATCCTGCTTGGTGGACCACAGGTCCCAGCAATACCTGTGCTGTGCTGGCTCTTGCTGTATGTAGAATATAGAGAGCAGCAAAAATACATTTAATGTAGTAAAAATTAAAAATTTTAATATCTGAACAACATCAGTGGGTTATTTAATGTAAAACTAGTTTTGGATTCTATTAAATTTAAATGCATTTTATAGGAGATATTATTATATTTTTGGGATATTATATATTTTTATATTAATTTTATGTGATAACATTTTTTATTAGATTTAAATAATTTAATTCTATATCGTTTGATAATTATCAGAAATTACTTTTTATCATTGTACTGGTGCAAGTTGAGAAATATTGGACATTTTTTTTTACCTAACAGCAAATCTAGCTCCACTTCGACTCCTCAGGCTCAGACAGACCACATTGAAATAGGTCTGCCTGTCCGAGCAGTAATGTGCCTAGTTTTGCCGAACCACATTCATATATGTGTCTAATAATACGAGTGTGGTGCGACACACCCCCAGAACGCTCCCAGAACACCCCCTCATGTTAGGCGCATTAGAAAGTGTCGAGTCTTACGAACAATGCGCCTAACACAGACGTTTGGTGCATTACACATCGTAGCCGGCTCACTTAAGGGCATTTTATGCCAGGAAAAGGATGAGAAACCCGATCATACATGTTTCCCTAAGTCTCTAAGTCCCAGTACTCTAGACACTTGGGCCAAGGGTGCAATGTTACCCTCAGCAAGACCCTAGCATCAAGGACACAACGTCACTTAGGGTGACATGTATGATTTTTGGCTCCCAGGCGCAATTTTTCTTGCACACATTTTTCTATCATAGAATGCGCCTGAATCAATCAATAGGCAAACTCCTCTACTGCTGCCCTTTTTCTCCCCTCTCTCATAAAAGTAGTCTGTTTTGGTTTCACCAACAGGAATTTCACAGCACCTCTTGTATATATAACACAGGAGTCTCACAAATCACAGCAAAGTCTTCCTCGGCAGCCACAGCTTACTCTCTCAGTCTCTTGTGGCCCAGCACCACAATCGGCTTGCCGTTTCTCACACTCTTGCACCAGCAGCTGTAGTAGTCTGAGAGTCTCACCACAATCTAGTCAAACAACCCATTGTACTCGACCAAATTCACCTCTTTAGCCCTAAACTGAATACTAAGCAGCTGCAGCAAATAATAGAACTAAACAGAGAGGGTCAATGTTAATGTTCACACCAGCAATAAAATAAGGCATTTCCTAAAGCAGAAGGCAATATGGTATCAGGCATCAAAATATAACATCTCAGAGCGAAATGTAGAAATGTAGAAAAAATTCCAGCTTGGGTCCAGATAGGTGCAAAAAGTAAAAGTACATTTTATTTCTTATCTTCTTTATTTCAGACCGATGTTTCTTTGTGATGAGTACAAGGAGGGCATGCGAATATGCGATTAGGAGATTCCACTGTTTTAGAACAATGTAAGATTCATGGAGACATCCAGTGGACAAGCCGCAGACATCCTTACACAATCCTCTGACAACATTCTGTATCTATTGTATTACAAATCCCTATGTCTGGAATAATGTTCCCAAACTACCCTATATACTGCATGGATTTCTTATGAGTCCAATCCCATACGTCAGCCAGGTATAGTGATAAAAATAAGTATATAATACTGTATAATACCTCCATTGCTTCCTAACCACAGTTTTTACTTTAGATCAATGAGCCATGGCTTAATGCCCTTTTCTCCTTGATATTTATAGCATCTGTCTTAGTTTATGGGTCTATAGTTTATGGATTAAAGGGGTTTTGCCACAATGTAAGATTGACGTGGGATCCTCCAAAATGGGTATTTAATCACTTTTCTAAATATATGTGATTACAACAAGTGAAGTCTGTGAGAGCTACAGCATTGCTCAGTCCCCCTTTAGTTTTCTGAAAGTTTACATTAGACAACCAGGACACTGACAGGAGCTGATCTGGCCGTGCTTGCGTGTTTGCACTTCTTATCTGACGACAGGGAACATGAAGGAGCTTGCAAGGGGCTTGGGAGAAAGTGCAGTGTATGAGGTTGTATGCTGTATTGAGAATCCACTAGTTGTAATGTAATTATTTGAATAAACATTGCAGGCGCTCCCTTCTTCCTCACTCTCTGCTCACCCCTCTCACCTCTGCAGCCGTTCATGACTCAGCATGCTTTGTTTATATTCTCTCCTGAGCAGATAAGAGGTAAGGAACTCACTTCGTGGCAAAACTCCTTTAAGGAGTCCTCTCTGCTATTCACTACTCACTAAAGAGGGCTGTAATGCATGTCTGATACTTACAGGTTAGAATGTCATACTTTTCACATGTTTAACATTTGAATATATGTGGAAACTGTGTATTATACTGACAATTGTTTTTCATAGGAACATGTGCAATGCAAAAACATGCCATGTGCCCTGCTTATTCCATTATGTGCAACATATAATACTTAAAATCAACATAAACAGAAAGAGGACTACATGCCACATGAAATATATTAACAAAAGTTTATTATCAAAGAAAAATATAAATATGTAATAATGTTTAAAACAAGTTCATATTTATTAGTTCAACATAGTAAGCATCATAGCAACCAATGTAAACACAGATGAGAGTAAAAAATAGGTAAAATAATTAATATTACCCATGATAGTAATCTCCACACCGGGCAAGACCTAACACCCATATCCACATTTTGCACATTATAGTGAAATTGACTATATTATAAAATGTACTGGAAAAACCACCCAAAAATTTTAAGTGGAGTAAAATGTGGAAAAGAAAACCATACTTGCACCATGTTTACGGGGTTTTCGGTATAAAATTTGTCATTTGTCTTCTGCAGTTTGCTACGATTTCAGTAATACCAAATATCTAGGATTTTCATTACATTTTTGTAAACATTCTCTATTTTTTAAATTTCCGTGCCACTTTCTGTGACCTATAGCTTTTTTTTGTTTTTTCACTTACGGACCTGAGTGAGGATTCATTTTTTGCTGGCTGACCTTGACCACTAGGGGGCTCGATCACTTGCACCATATTTTAAGCCCCATACATTTTTTATTTTTCTGTTAGTATACCCACCCGTGAATGGGATAATGTTTTGTGCTTCTAGTTTTTATTGTTCTCTTATTACTGCAGGTTGGATGCAGGCTGTAGTGTAGAATTACATCTGGGAGCCACCTATTTCAATATATTTCAACATCCTTCAACATCTGTACAAGGATGTGGTCTTCACCATAGAGGAATTACAGGTCACTACACCCATGGCAACAGCTGATACCCAGATGCAGTAGTAGGGAGCAGACAAAAGGCCGTGGGTCGAGGCAGGCATGGTCAAAGGTCAGAGCAGGTAGTGCACAGCTGCCAAGGTCAAAGGACAAACCAAGTTCAGTACGTGGAATGAATACTTAGAAATTGCTTTAAAAACATCAGAAAATACTATGGAGATCAGACATGAGGATGAAAATGCTTTCCCTTTAAATATAGTTTTTCTACTGAAGGGGGAAGAAGACTGGCAGTGTGCACTGGCCCTTTAAATCACAGAGAACCAGTGCATGCTAGTGAACAGGCACTACAGACAGGGAGTAGCCACAGCAAGAAAGATGCACGCTGCATGGCACAGTGCAGAGATAAGTGTTAACATTGGTGACACACATAGGGCGACATGTATGAATTGGGCTGCGCCAGTTTTCTGGTGTACTTTGAGCCAAAAAGAATGTATGAACAGGTGCACTCCAAACTTTGGCAGATAAGTCCTTTTGTAACGCGCCAGACACTATTTAATGCGGCAAACATTTGGGCCATTCTGGGGGCGTAGCACCACATTCTTAGAAGTAGACACATTTATGATTCTTTGACACCAAACCTAGGTGCAGAACGGTTAGAACAGGCAGACCAAGTTAAAGGTGATCTACCTGAGCCAGACTTGTTGTAGTGGCACTGGACTGCACCTGTATGTATGAACTGCAGAAGAACAGGGTCATACATTCTGGCACAGTCTATACTACCTTAAAGTGATTTAGAACTGGTTTATCAGTGCCAGAATTCATACATGTCGCCCATAGTGATGTCCAAAGACCAGCAATGTTTTATGCTGTCCACCATGTAGAATAGATAAGGTGATATTTTAACTGTTTGGACCTTTATGAATGCAGAAATACCAATTGTATTTTTTTTTTTTAAATCATTTTTCAATTGATTGGTTTTAAAAAAAATAAAAAATTAATAAACTTATTTTACTCATTTTTATGCCTACTATGGGACTTAAACTCTAGTACAACACCAATTTCATAAGAGTTGGGACACTGTAAAATGTAGAGAAAACAAGAATGTATAGATTTGTTATTTTTTTTATTTGCGACAGAACACATATCAGAAGCTGAAGTTAAGGCATTTTCCAATTTTATTTAAAAAAAATTAACTTATTTAGAAATGGTTAGCAGTAACACATCTAAAAAAAATATGGGCAGAGCCCTGTCTATCATTCCGTAGCATCTTCTCTTTTTTTTTTTTATAACAGTCTGTAAACATCTAGGAAGTGAGGAGAACAATTGCTGGAGTTTTGGGAGAGGAATGTTGTCCTATTCTAGTCTGATGAAGGATTCTAGCTGCTCAACAGACCTGGGTCCTCTTTGCTGGATTTGTTGATTAATAATGTGCCATATATTTGCTATTGGTGAAATGCAGGTAGGCCATTTCACCACCGAACTCCTCTTCTGTGAAGCCATGCTGCTGTCATGGAGGCAGCATGTGGTTTAGTGTTGTCTTGCTAAAATATGCAAGGCCTTCCCTAAAAAAGATGTTGTCTGGATGGGAGTATACAGCGCTGGAAAAAATTAAGAGACCACTGCAAAATTTTCAGTGTACATTGTTATTTTATTATATAAACTACTGACAACATGTCCCCGAAATTCAAAGCAAAAAATGTTTGTATTTATGTGCAGTAAATGAAAAATCTTCAAACTAATAAAAAAGAAGCTATGCTGTCAGACCTCAAATAATGTAAAAGAAAACAAGTTAATATGTATTTAGTAATAATAAGAGTAATCTTTTAAGTCAGGAAGAGTTCAGAAATCAATAGTTGGTGGAATAACCATGATTTTTTTTCATTCAAATTCCTTTTGGCCTATTCCTAGCACTTGTTTTGCCATGCAGCTTGTCCTATTGCAAGAGGAATGTGAAGACTACAGCAGTGTTTTTTATACTTTCCTTCATTTAAAAAGATTTGGTTCAGGTGATCACCTAATCAGAAACACATTAAGTAGAATGAGGTGTAATTTGGTTGGAATTCAACTGACACTGGAATGACTGTCGGACATGTAGAGATGCTGATTTTTATAAAACTGTGCAGTGGTCTCTTAATTTTTTCCAGAGCTGTATGTTCTAAAACGTCTATATACCAATCAACATTCATAGCATCTTTCACAATGTGTAAGCTGCCCATGACATAGGGAATAATGCAATCCCATACCATCAGAGATATAGGCTTTTGAATTGTGCGCTGATAACAAGTTAGATGGTCCCTCTCCTCTTGAGCCCGCAGGATCTTGTGTCTGTGGTTATCATAATGAATTTCACATTTAGATTCATCTGACCACTAAACAGTTTTCCATTTTGCCTCAGTCCATTTTAAATAAGTTTTGCCCTATAGAAGACATTGGTGTTTCTGGATTGTTTTGATATAGTGCTTCTCCTTTGCATAGTAGAGCAGAAACTCCAATATTAAAGTGTGTATATCTAAAACTTAACATTTAATGAATATAGTTAAAAAGTCAAACCAAGCAAATGTGCTCCAAAAATTAGTACAAACATATAAAGAAAAAATATTTAGGATGCTGAGGGAGGTAAATCCAATGGGATGCCTCACCAAAAAGGGAGTAAGGGATAACAAACATAAATCCTTATATGACTCTTCTTGTCCTAGGTATCCCTGTATCCTAACCATGGAGTAGTCTCCTTGTGGAGGCATTCTAGCATTTTTGTTTTTAAGATCCGTGAATGGGCCTACTCCTTGCCGACAGATAAAATCAAAGACATATCTCTTCTTTGGACTCATCAGATTATATTGGTCTCATCAGATCACAAGACATGGTTCCAGTAATCCATGCCCTTAGTCTGCTTATCTTCCGCAAACTGTTTGCTAGGTTTCTTGAGTATCAGCTTTACAAGAGGCCATGCAGGGTGCAGCATATAGTCTGAGCACTGACCAGCTGACCCCCACCCACTTATCCTCTGCAGAAATGCTGCCAGAACTCATAGATCTATTTTTAAAAGACAATCTCTGGATATGACGCTGAGCATGTGCACTCAACTTCCTTTGTCGACCATAGTGAGGCCTGCTCTGAGTGGAACCTGTCTTGTTAAACCGCTATATGGTCTTGGCCACCGTGCTGCAGCTCAGTTTCAGGGTGCTGGCAATCTTCTTATAGCCTAGGCCATCTTTATGTAGAACAACAATTCTTTTTTTTCCCCTATTAGGTGCCATGTTGAACTTCCAGTGACCAGTATGAGAGAGTGTGAGAACAATAACACCAAATTTAACACACCTGCTCCCCATTCACACCTGAGACCTTGTAACACTAATGAGTCACATGACACTGTGAAGGGGAAAATTGCAAATTGGGCACAATTTGTACATTTTCAATTAGGGGTGTACTATCTTTTTCGCCAACATTAGACCGATTTATGTTAGCATTGGACATGGTGAGGTTCTTACTTTCATTAAGTATGTGAGTGGGTTAAACAGTAGTTTCAGTTTCATTTTTTAAATTTTTCCTGCTTTTTAATCAGAAATTTAGCATCAAATCACATAAAACTATATAACAGAGTTCAGCTTCTCTCCCTCTATCATATCCTGCTCTGAGATAGGGCAGCATAAACCTCCTGACAGGCTCCCTTACTATTATCACATCCAAAACTTTTTCTCAACAGGGAATTAATTATTAAACCCATTAGCTTAGACCGTCTGGAATATCACCATTAATCATTTTACCCACCCATTATTATCAAGTATAGTCAACTGTAGCTTCTATACCACCTGATATTAAAATCTTGTAAGCACTCAGCATTATTTAGCAATGTAGAACTATTATTTGGGAAATTAATTGTAGTGTTGTAGGGAGTATTATTAAGATACTACAGTATTTTAGATACCTGTAATACAGCTTCATATGGGAGCTGTATATTCAGAGGAAAATACAGGAAATATCTTGAGAAAGGATTTGGTGGTATTGGATTCATTTTTGATTCTAAACATTCAGCTTTTGTAAGGGCTTCTGATTGCAGACTGTGATCCAATTTCCTTGTTATTCTAGTATTGTGTCTGAAATACATACTGTATGAGCAATAATGAATGAGAATAAAAATGTATTGTGATTATGTGTTTATTGTCACACATTGCTACGAATGGCAAGAATCCTTCTTTCTTTCCTTATGTCCTCTCCTACTTACTAGATCATATGAGCCAGTTGCTATGCAAAAAACTCTTTGGACAATCAGCGGACCAAGCTGCACCATGGGAATGGTTGATTGCTAGCCTTCTATAAAGCTGAGCTTCACTTGGTGCCTGGCACTGTGTGTACTGTTAGCTGAGAGCTTGTGACTTGTTTTTCATTCTTTTTCCAGCATTCAGTCCTGTTTTAGTTAGGTTTATGTTCCTAGTAACTTAGGGCCACATGTATGTATGTCAAGGTGTAAAATTCACTTTGTTGCCCATAGCAACCAATCACAGCACCCTTTTTATTTCATAGAGTGCTCTGGAAAAATGAGAGGGGCTCTCTGATTGGTTTCTATGGGCAACAGAGTGAATTTTAGAACTAGACAGTTTTCATACATGTGGCCCCTAGAGTCCTGTTTTGTCCTTAGTTCTCTGTTGCTTCTGTTCCGCCATGTCTCAGTTTTTCATTGTGTTCTATTCCTGAGGTTTCTTTGGTAGTTCTGTGCTGTTTTGGATAGGGTCAGCATAACTGAGAAACATTGATAGGGATATCGTCATGGGTAGATTAGGATTATGGGGTCTGGTGTTAGGGCCAGCACTAGGGACAGGTTAGGAATAGAGATAGGCGAATCAATTCTAATGAAGTGCAATTCGTTTAGAATTTCAGGAAAACTTCGATTCTGAACGAAGTCGAAGTTTGGGGTGATTCGCGGGACCGAAGCGTGTTTTTAATTGATAAAATGACTGCGAGCACATGGCGTTACATGGGGCAAAGAACTCTGGGAGGAAGAAAGGAGTAGCCTTAATGACATGTGCAGAGATGAAGCCAATCAGAAACCGGCGGGATTCTGTGACGTCACCGCACTATATAATTCCGGACGCGACACTGGCAGTTCACACTCCTCTCACTGTACTGTGTAGTGAAGCTGCTGCTGCTGAGATCTCACACTAAAGAACTCACTTTTATACAGCGATTTTTGGAGGGTGTCACAGCTTGTCTTAGAGACTGCTTCTCTTATGTTCTGATTTTGTGGGGTATTGGAATTGAAGTCCAGTGTGCATCCAATTCAGCTGCATATACATTTTAATGCTATCTGCTCACAGCACATTGAATATCCAAGGGTTATCTAAGCCTGTTGCTGTTGTATTCAGTTAAAGAAACAGCGTTTTTACAACTCAAATACCAGTTAATTTTTGGCTGCTCGTTTCTTTTGCGCAATTTAGATCCAAGGGTTAATTAAGTGTTTTTTTCTGCTGTTGTGGTCACTAAAAGAAACTATGTTTTTCAACGCCAAAGAAGAAATTTTGCCTGTAGCATAATTCATATCCGAAGGTTAATTAAGCATTTTTCTGCTATTGGAGTCAGTAAAATACATGCCGTTTTAACACGCTACAAAGCTGGTAATTTTTGACAGCACATTTCTTTTGCGCAATTTAGATCCAAGGGTTAATTAAGCATTTTTCTGCTGTTGTGGTCAGTAAAATACACGTCGCTTTAACACGCTACAAAGCTGGTAATTTTTGGCACCTCCTTTCAATTGCTGAATTTAGATCCAAGGGTTAATTAAGCGTTTTTCTGCTGTTGTGGTCAGTAAAATACACGTCGTTTTAACACGCTACAAAGCTGGTAATTTTTGGCAGCTCATTTCTTTTGCGCAATTTACATCCAAGGGTTAATTAAGCATTTTTCTGCTTTTTTTGGTCATAAAAAAATTTTTGAATGTAGCATAATTCATACCCAAAATGTTAATTAAAAGCCTTTTTGTGCTTTTATATTCAGTAAATACACGTGTTTTTAAACGGCAATACAAGTAAATTTTTCCGGGCCATTTGTGGAGCGCAATTTATATCCAAGGGTTACTCAAGCTTGTTGGGTTGGGTTCATTTGGATTTCAAATACAGGGTGTGTATTTATCATATACAGATTTTCTTCATTAAACAGAGTCTGTACATTTTAGAACAAACATTATGCCAGACAGAGAGGTGGCAGGCTCTTCACATGCGAGTGACAGAGGCACAAACAGTCCTGGAGCAGGCCCAGGTCGCAGAACAGTCAGGGGACGTCGCAGCAGGGGTGACTCAGTGAGACCAGAACTGCTGGTGTTGTTCAGCAATACCAATGGTTCTTGATTGGTTGACTAGGTCATCCACTTCCTCCCAGATGACATCTGACAACCCCAGCCAAGAGTCGGCGGGAATGTCAGACACAACCCTTAGTTGGCATGGCCCGGGAGCGGGTCAGCGGCCCTCACCTGTCCTCAACCCGCCTCTGTCCCCATCCGGGTTCCCTCAGCCAAAGATCTACTATGTGGTCTGGGCTCAGCGCCTCAACAGGGGAAAGATGAACAATTTGAGGAGGACAGTCAGCAGCTCCTTGGCAGCGAAGAAATGGGGCCAATATCCCCTGCTTCTTGCAGTAGGCGGCAAAGTATAGATGTTGAGAGTGGCATGGGAGGTGATGTTGTGAGGGGTCAGCCTCTGCATACCAAGACCGTTGAGGAGGACAGCAGTGAAGATCAAACAAAAAATCAAATGATGATATAGCCGACCACACTTGGGAGCCGGGTGAAGAAAGGGGCTTCATCATCGTCAGGAGAAGGGGGCGTCAGTTTTGTGCGTCAGGCAGCGGCGCAGCCAGCAAGGGGGTATGTGTGGCCGTGAGTCAGCAGGGTAGCACAGTGCGAGGTGGGGAGTCAAGCGGCCACGGGGTAGAAAACCCACTTCGCAGGTCCAAGAAAGTATTTGGAAACAGGGGCTCACGAGGGCGGGCCGGTAGTAGTCCCCTCAGTGCAGAGCATTGGCAGTAAAATCGCTACTCTGCGGTTTGGCAGTTCTTTGGTTTGGACACCGAGGAGCCGAATATGGGTATATGCAGAAACTGGGGGCAGAAAGTGAAGCGGGGGGCCAGGGACCCTAACGTTGGCACCACAGCCTTGCTTAACACATGCAGCGTCACCATCCGGTGTCCGGGAGAACCGTGGCTCAGATGTGGTGGTCCATTCTGCCGCCGCAGAAAACAGCAGCAGCGCCCAGTGGCACGCAGCCATTCAGCCAGCCCAAGGCTCCATCACCCTGCAGAAGGGAGCTGTTTCTCTTTGCCATCATCTCCTGGCCCCATACCTCCTGCTCCTTGCTACTCATGGCGCCAGCCTGTCGTTCAACGAGGGGATTGCAAAGAGACAACATATGCGTCCAACCATCCTAAGGTGAAAGCAGCTGACCGTGCCCCTGTCCAAGTTGTTGGTACTCGCAGTCCCTCCCTTTCCAAATGGGGGAAACTCTGCACCTTTTCAGAAACTAATGGCTTGTGCAAAAGCCGAGATAGAATTTCCCAAAAGCCGTAATTTCTTTTCCAAAAAGGCAGTACCAGCTTTTCACAAATATGTAAACAGAAGGGGGGCCAGTCCTTGAGCTTATCGGTTTCTTCCAAGGGGCACGGCAGCGCGGACATGTGGGCTGTAACTACAGTAAGGGCCAGTACATGTCCTTTAAAGGCCCACTGGGTGTATGTGCTTCCTGCCCAGCCACACCAACAACTTGGACAGGAGACGCCGCTTTCTCTTCCTCGTTGTCAAACTGCTGCTCCTGTGCCAATGTCCGCCGCCTCCTCCTCCTCCACCACCACCATCTCAGCCTCCACAAGTGCTGCTCCATCATACCACATGTGTAGGGCACAGCGGTGTCACGGAGTTCTACACCTGGCTTGCCTCGGCGAGTGAAGTCACACAGGGGAGGAACTGCTCCGCGTCATGCAGCAAGAAATCGATGTGTGGCTTTCTTTGCGCCAACTGCAAATCGGAACCATGGTGACGGACAATGGGAGGAACATGGTGTCTGCGCTGCACCGAGGAGGGATGGTCCATGCGCCCTGCATGGCGCACGTGTTCAATCTGGTTGTGAAAAGGTTCCTGAAGTCTTCCACTGATCTTCAGAAGATTCTGAAAATGGCCAGGAAACTTGCATGCACTTCATCCATTCCTACAAAGCCAGGCACATCCTCCTCGAGTTGCAGTGGCAGAACGGCCTCTCCCAAGACACGCTGATATGCGATGTTTCCACCTGTTGGAATTCCAGCCTGCACATGTATGAACAGAGAAAGGCCATTAACGAATTTTTGATGATCCAGGTGGACAGTAGTACTCCCCTGTGTAACTTTGATGTCAGACAGTGGCAGCTCATGCGTGAAACCCTGCCCTTTGCTGAGGCCATTTGAGGAGGCCACGTTATTTGTCAGTCGCCAGGACTACGGGATGAATAACGTCATTCCACTGCTTCATGTCCTGGAACAGATGCTGAAAATCTGTCTGGGCAGGGGACTGGAGACGTGGCGACTACATCTCATGGCCACATGAGTCCGGTGGGGGCTGAACGGAGGAGGAGGAGACATTGGAGAGAAAGCATTGTCTGTTGAAATGAGTGGTTTTTCTACCCCGGTGTACAGGAGAGGGGACAGAAGCAGCTATAGGAGGTAATGGAGATGAGGAAAGACAAGGCAGATGACCCGCAAGCACCGTGGCAGTATACAGTGGAGATTGAGGCAGGAGCCCCTCGAGTTTACTTTTGCAGATGGCCCGCACATGCTTATTTGCCTGGTTAGTGACAGCCGAATAGTCAGCATCCGGCAGAGGGATAACTTCTGGCTCTCCACCCTTTGGACCCTCGTTACCGGTCCAAAATGGGAGCCTTTTTCCCAGCTGCTGAGAGGGAGGACAAACTCAAATACTATAGAGAAATCTTCTGTAGTAAGTTGGCCGCTGCCTATGTGCGGCATCATCCATCCTCTGTCAGGTCTGACCGGGGGGTTCCTCAGCACTCACGTACCAATGCCGCGGTTGCTGGGGAATGGGGGGGGGGTAGGAAGCAGTACCAGCTCCATCAGCAGCAACCTAAGTCTGGGGGTCACTGATGAGCAGCTTCCTTCACCACGCCTGGTGAGGAGGGAAGCGCCAGCAGCAGCAGGACTTGGGGCAGTCACTGAACCAACAGTGGGGCCTACTTGGACAGCACTCTGCCACCCCAGTTAGAAGATCCGCTGGACTACTGGGCAGCCAAACTGGATGTGTGGCGGCAACTTGCTCAGTTTGCAGTGGAGAAGCTGTCCTGCCCGGCCAGTAGTGTGGCATCAGAGCGGGTGTTCAGTGCAGCAGGGGCCATCGTTACCCCAAGGAGAACTCGCTTGTCCACGGGAAATGTGGAACACCAATGCCTTAGGCGTTTTGCTGGTTGTGGACTACCATTTGTGGATACATGCAAGTAGCACTTATTGTGCACGAAAAATGTATATGTGTTTTAAAGAAACATAATTAATAAATGCATGCTTTTAACTACCGGTTACCTGCAACTTGAATATGACCAATGCCTTAGGCATCAGATTACATCAGCCATGACGCCTCACCCAAACTTTGAGAAATGAGTCTAGGTTCAAACTACCTGCCTCATCCATTATTCTAATGCTGCCACCCGCCTGATGCCACACATCTACTGCCAGTTTCTCCATCTGCCTACCACCATCTTTACCAGGGACTGGTATTGCCACCCACTTCCACATTGTACCACTCTATGACCTCATGCTGCTGCTGCTGTTGATGATGCCGTGTCCTCCACACTGTGTCATTGTGCCACTCTCTGACCTCATGCTGCTGCTGCTGCTGTTGTTGCTGCTGCGGTCACCTCTACACCCTGTCATTGTGCCACTCTGTGGCCTATTCCTGTTTTTGCCACCTCCAGAATGTCATTGTGCCACAGTCTGACCTCATGCTGCTGTGGCTGCCGCCGTCACCTCCACACTCTGTGGCCTACTGATGTTGCCACCTGAGCCCTCAGCTTGTTTTTTTCCAGCTGGCGCTGCCATGACTTTATCAGGCTGCATTCCCGCTTCAGCTTTTTGGTTAGTTTTGCCCCCTTAAGTGCCCAGGGAATTTTAGAGTGAAGCGATTCTAATAGCAGTCATCTGCGTGTCATACTAAAACACAACATTGTATGAAGACCAAACCAAGCTCCCTCTGCATATTTAAGCATGGCACAATGTTCTACAGCACCCTACAGGCTCTGTGCAGCCTGGAAATAGTTTTTTAACGCGATTCGTCCCGAAGTAATCCGGACCAAAACGAAATTCGCCCATCTCTAGTTAGGAACAGAGGTTGGGAAAGCTATTTGTCAGGATTAGGTATCTTTATTTGTTGTCTTGCTTCCAAATTCAAGTAATTGTTTCATTATTTCATCTCCATCGATTCCATGGTCTGCATCCATCTTGCTGTTTAATTTTTTTTTTATATATGCTTCGCATTGCTTGCATGCGACTGCTGGTTGGATTCTTTTTCACTATAAGTTTTATTGCCATCCGTGTCAACCACCATCACTTCATCAAAAGAAGACAAAAATGTTTAATGAGTAGTTGGTAGGATGTTCCTACTGGTTATCCCACTTGCTTCAGTACCTGAAACGTGTGAACGACTTAAACTAGTCAACATATTACAATTTGAACCACACATATGATACTTAAAAACAATCGAAATGATGTCACAAGATATGTTGAAAAGCCTGGACACGATGCTCCATGGTTAGAAAGGTGCATGCCAGCATATCTGGATCCACTGCATCTATTTCTTGCTAGATATTGACTGCAATTCCACAAGTATTCCTGGCCTGCCCCAGTACACTCACCCAGTCAGGTAGCACTAGAAAAAAAAAATAGACGGTTTTGCCGATATGGGGGTTTCAATTCAAGAACTACTTTGACAACATATGCAGGAAGATGAGCTCTATTTGCAGCCCATTGGCTTAAACTTATGAACAAACCTAACTTTTGTGTTCGTAGTTAAAAATGTATTAGCTCACCCACAGTGTCGTAGTTGGTAACCCCTTTCACGAAGCACGGTGAAGGAGACCAGTCCAAAGGAATTCCACAATAATATGGACATCTAACGATGTGCCATAGATTTAAATTTCTTTGCCAGATAGGGAATGAAGTGTTTGGATGGTGGCTATCATCCTCCAAACTTTGTGAATTCTTTTTGACGTCTTTATCAACTCACTTTTCCAGTATGGGTGTTCAAGGAACACAGTGCATGAGACCTTTCATTTTTAGGGCTTATGGATGTAAACAGTAGAAGTACTTCTTACAGTGTATAGTATGAACAACTGAGGGAAATGACTCCAGCTGTAACCATTGCTTCTTCATCTATCACAAAATGGTCATCGCAGAGGTGTTTCTCCCTGTTTTCTGATGCCTACAGAGCAACCAAGCACATCATTTGGATTATCAGAGTAAGGATGGTGCAGTTCAAATTTTATTGCAATCTGCCAAAATGTATAAAAGTTATTTTTTGGGTACGAAAGAAGCGGAACACCCGATAATAAGTATGACTGTGAAAATTCTATTCTAGTAAATGTAAAAGTAACACTTAAAGGGGTAATCCAATCAAAGCTAATGCTGCTGGAAGAGCTAATTACTGTAAAGAAAGACATTTTCAAAATGAATGTTATTAAAAAATATGTATACTTTACCTAAAACAGGCCTTTTAGAACCTTCAACTTGCTCTCTTGTCTTTGTGGCTACAGGCCACCACTGTGCACTTTCAGTTGTGACCAGTAATGCAGCGTTATCAAAGACTGTCTGAGAACAAGTTCTTGTGGCCTGGGCTTGTCAATTATGCCACAGGAACTTATTCTCACACAGTCTTTGATAACACTGCATTACTGGCCACAACTGAAAGCACACAGTGGTGGTCTGTAACCACAGAGACATGAGAGCAAGTTGAGGGTTCAAAAAGGCCTGTATTAGGTAAAACGTACATATTTTTTAATAGCATGCATTTAGAAAATTGCTTATTTTACCGTAATTGACCTTTCCAGCAGCACCTACTGTGATGGGAATACCCCTTTAATGTTAAATTTGCTATCCTGCATAAAGAGAATGTCAAATCGCATTAGCTTTAGACTGGAATCACACATAACGTTTTTATAGCATTTTTGTGGCATTTTTTGATGCAGCTTTATAAGAAAATCTAGGAGTGAATCCAAAAAGAGGGAAAATTAAAATGTTTCTTCTCTATGTACCCACTCTTGGCTCTAACAACTGCCATTTACGATTCTATTTAATTGGATTTTGAAAACAATTCTAAAGGTAGGTAAGGCTGTATTCACACCTGTACTGTGGCTTCTGTTTATAACGAAAGCCATAGCAGAGTTCCGGATTCGTTGAGGTTTCCGTTGTTTTGATGGCATGAAATCCCCGACATGCCCCCTCACATTCTCTAGAAGTTTATAAAGTAGCTAGGGACAGGCCAATGTAAACAGCAAGCTGGGCCAAGATACTCTAGCAGTGACGAAATGCCTTAAAATCTATCTGCACTGGGAAGTCAGAATGAACAATCACAGCATTTATAGCTCTACCACTTGTAACATTTCTTTTAACTCTTTGTAATCTTATTTACGTCTTGCATTTAATAGTACAGGAAAAAAAAACATAAAAAAGCAGTATAATAATGAAGGCTGAGGATTAGTGTTACTAAATCAGAAAGTTCACAGAATTTACCACTCCATTAGTTGTGGATTTGTGGAAAACACTTTACCAAACACTTTACCAATCCCCTGTGCTCTCATGAACTGAAGGCAAGGTGTTTCCAAATGTGACCATCTTTTCTGATGCTGAGAGCACACCACAGAGGGCCAAGAAAGTGTTGTGGAATTTTTTTTTAATTTTTAAGAATATACCCTTGGTACTCAGCAGCCACAGAACTCGGTACTTGGTGCTTGATGCCCATGATCCCAGAAGTGTATTTATGCGCTTGCAATTAATTGCTCTCCACAGTGTGTTTCACTTCATTCTCGGTAATGCTTGCCTAAGTATCTGCCTCCATAAGTACTATACAGAAAGTTTTACAGTTCTGTGATACTGTGTCCACCGTGGCAGTCTCTTTGATGTTATCTGTATGCCCAAGCAGCACAGGAATCATAGCACATCTTAACCCCTTAGGCATACTGGGGCGTTGTAGGGTCCTAAAATCGGCCACCATTTTGGGGGGTTTTTGTCGGGGTTTATGTCATAAGCCCCCACATTTCGTCTTCACCTCCTTTTGCCTTTATGTTCCCAAATTCTAGGGTATTGCTTTTTATTTGCGGGGCCTTCTTTTCGGCTGCCGGCTTAACCCGTTTTTTAAGGCTAAACCCCGAATCCCCGTCCACCTTTTTATTCTACAGGCCAGGGTCCAAAACCCAAGTTCGAGTCTCCAAATCTTCCGGGGGTCCCCCTCTTCAGCTTAGCTTTTAAGCCCCCACGTCCTTTTTTCCTTTTTGAACCGGTTTTTTTAAAGGGGTGGCATGCGAAAAGGGGAGGTTAGTGTTATTTCCCCTTCACGAATTTCCACTATTAGGGGTTGGGACCTAAAACATTTTCCCCCTGTGTTTATCACCTGTTATGTGCCATTTTCTTTTGGGGAGAACAGACCAAAAATGAAATTTTTTTTTAAGAATGCCGGACTCCCCAAAAACTTACTCTCTGATCCCGCCCATTTTTTCCCTGAGTTTCCCCTGGCACTGGAAGCAGCCAAGTATCGCCCCAAATAGTACTATCGGGTTACAGTCTTGATCGGCCACGGGCGGGCCAAATATATTCGGGGCCCCGAATGAAAAAAGACATTAACCCCTGGCATATTCACAACTTTTAGAGAGGACAAAGAGGGACACTTCAGGTCAGGTCTCCAACCACACCCAATTAAATGACATTACATCAGTACATGCCTCTAAACACACCCAAACATACCTCTAACCATGCTCCACCTAAAAAGAATCATGCCTCGCCTCCTCCAACAGATCAGGGCAGCACAACAGCAGCCTTACTGGGGTCTATAAAGATGTATTTATATAACGTAATGTATTGTATGTACATAAACCCATACAAATAGCTGTAAGACAATGTTCTATGGATGGTACCACTATATAATGGTCATACAGTCACCACATAATACAGTTATATAGAGAGGAAAAATCACTGTACTGTTACTGACAAAACCAAGACTAATATTGATACCACTATACAAAGATCAAATGATACAGCCACATTATGACCCCATATCACCACCACACAGTGACTAAATATACCATGAACATATATCACCACATAGTGACTGAATAATACCGCCACACTATGACCACATATCACCACCACATAATGGCTGAATAATAATACCACTACACCATGACCACATATGACCACCACATTGTGACTGAATAATACCTCAACATCATGACCACATATCACCACCACATAATGACTGAGTAATACCACCCAAGCACCCCATATCACTACCACACAGTGACTAAATAATACCTCCACATCATAACTAATACAACAATATGGAGAATGGAAATAATGAAGACTTAACTTTTAATGAATAAATCCACATTTAAAGTAAATGGATCTACCTTTAGTCCAAAGGCTCCATGGTAGCTTTAAGCAACTACAAAGCCGCAAGACCACGCAGAACACAAGTATCAATAATATTGGTATCCTTGTTAAAAATACATGCATTGATGCAAGAAAATACAGGGGGCAGCTGACCCTATAACACCCTACAACACTAAGGCCTACAAAATCCTGTAGCCTAAAATAAGAGAACCCGTCCCAAAAAGGACGTCCCCGACTGCAAAGTTTCCCTACAAAATCTAAATACTGTTACACCCTAAGAAGGCTAATGAACTGGTCAACACATGACAATGTTTCTGCCCCTACAAAGGCCTTATCAGGGGAACCAGTAATGCATTATATGGTGCATTATACCATAAAGATACAACTTAAAGGGGTTTTTCACGATCTCATTTCATACCTCCTGTATCCAGCTCTTCAGCTGTGTGTGCTCAGAAGGAGGCGTGTGTGATTTGTTTGAATTGCATATCATGTGATCCAGCAGGATGACATCACCAGGCCTTTCCTCTCTGTAGTCAAAGAAAGGTCTGTTTATTTAAAGCATTGTTAGTAGCTGAGAGGTAAAGATTTTGCCTCCAGGCACAAGGGTCCTAGGTTCAAATCCCTGCAGGAACCAAACCTGTGTTTTGTTTTGTTTTTTTCTCTTTTATCAATGCACAAACCTTATTGAGGTTTCTTTTTTGTTTGACTAATTACTAAGGAGTACAGAGGATGGGAGTAGAGCGACATCACCTGGGGTTTGAACACTCAGACATCACTTATCCTCTCAGGCAGCTACTGAGCATGTCTGACCAGGACTGAGGAGCTCTCAGCCCTGGTCGTATCCCTTGGAGAAGAGCTGTAAGCAATGGATCACTAAAGGAGCAGCTAAAACAAAAACGGTGCAGAATTTTTAATAATACCGAATGGTGAAAATGTTTGTTATTTCATTTGCACGCTTCCCATGTCAATTTTACTTTGTGGCAAAACCCCTTTAAAGACAAGCACTATTATGGCTATGTTGACAAAAAAGTAAAACAGTTATGGCTCTCAGAAGGTGGAGAGGAAAAAAAATGAAACTAAGAACAGAAAGGTTTCACAACTTCCCTCTGTGAATTCTATAGGGGTTACAGAAACAACCTTGTCAACAAGTGATCCCCATTTTCCTAAACCTGGGACCCTCATGTTTTGCATATCTTGGTCGATATTTCCCTTTGGGCAGAGTTCTTCTTTATATTCTGTGTGTGTTATATAACATCATTTACTTATTAATTACTGATAAACCCTGAAAAAGAGTAAACCCAATATTGTCATCTCAGCCCTTATAACTATGGCCACATGATGTTCGTCACATCCTGGGGCTGTCAGACACTTTATACTGGAGACAATTCCAGCCTCATCTCCATTATATCAGGTGAGATGATATAATATTATAGAAAATACATTGGAGACATAGACTATTTCTTGGTTTATTGTTCTCTAACATATCCTTTCAACTAACTATCCATCATTCTGGCAATCTCTCCATCCATCCATTACTCCATCCATCCTCCCAATCATCCCTTCACCCCTCAATCCATCCTTCCACCATCCATCCATCCAACCAGCTGCTGCCTATGATGTAATGGAATGATCCGTCTTTCAGCCCCGCCCAGCTGTTATGACATCAAGCTGACAGCTCCTCTGCATACATTGGTTATTACCTGCTAATGTCACAGTATTACCTGTGTTCTAGCCATGCCCAGGTATTATGACATCACATACCTTATTTAAGAGCCACAGAGCTGAAAATTCTTTGAGGGTCTGCAGTTAGTGGTGCCAGGTAAGTGCTCTGTGTCTTAGACTCCTACTGTGTCCTTTTACTGTGTCTGGGCTTCTCTGTCCTCACCTCCTTTCATTATTTCATAAATGTTGGACCTTCATTTAATGTAATAATTTGAGTCCATCAGTCGCCGTCCATTCATTCATCTACCCGATCAACTCTCTACTATCACCAAACCATCTCCTCCACCTGTCCATCTACCTACTTATCAGTCTGTCTGACAAACCATGGGCGACATGTATGTATTTTGGTGCTCAGGCGCGCATTTGTAGTGTAGACTGCGCCTGAATCTATGAACCTGTTCTACTGCGGGTCATAGATTTAGCGCTTTCCAGCTACAAAGCGACACTTCTGTTCCAGCAGTAAAGCTTCTGGATTTACCGTATTGAGGCTATAAATGTGAAGATTTGTATGGTTGTAATGTGACACACCTCCCGCGGGCGTTCTGTAATGCGCCTGGTTAAAAATAGAGCGAACAGGGATGCACCAGTTTTCGGGCTGAAAAGACACCAGACTTCTAGTGCAGCCCTGTTCATACATGTCGCCCCTTGTATCTATCCACTAAAAGAGCCGTACACTTAATTATTCATTCATTCATTCATTCATTTATTCAACCACTCATATAAAAATATCCAACCAATTTATTTTCTGGCTTCTATTATTTACTTTGTTAGAGTAAATGAGGGCACAGAGCTTAGACTTCTGTGTGGTGTCGTTCCTCTGTAATTCCTCCAGGAAATGTATGAATAAACAGACAACTGGGTGTAACCATAGAAAGCTGGGTGGACCATTCCCTTTGTCAGAAGAATATATCCCTACACAGTCTGACATTGTCCGATCAGCACAGTGTCAGAATATTTTGGGACACACCTTATCAATAAATGAAATTAATACCCAGTTGTCAATGTATTCACACATTTAAAGAAGAAATAATTGAAGAACCACATACAAATAAAGTGATCCTGCACTGTTATTTTATGGGGAACTATCTGGTAAATCAGGAGAGGAGAGCGGACAATTCCTTAATCATGTCTGGTTCTAACGGTTCCGTAGATGATTATCATGTAAGCGGGTGTTCAGGATGCCAGCCCCGCCCACTTATTGTGACAGGTGACAGGTCTCCTGTATACATTAGTCATTGGCTCTGGAGACGATGCTGCTGATGTCATAATATGATCTGAGGACTAGCCCCGCCCAGCTACCATGACATCATGTATATTCAGTTGAGGGTTGCTAGTAAGTTGTAGAAAGTAAGTACACTTGGGCTCCATTATTCTCTACCATTTCTCATAATCTTCCTATTGGTCTCCTTCATGTGAGCTCTCTGCTTCTTCCATATTCTTTAACATCTTCTAGCGTCTCAGCACTTACCCCTAATGCTAATCTTTCTGATACAAGAAAATATTTAAGCAATTCTCTTGTGTTTCATCCTTCTTTTCCTTAAGGTTTGGAGCGAGAGAGTGAGTGATGGAGAAAGTCAGGAGAGTATTTCTTATGCATGTTTTTTGGAGGTTCAGGTACAGGTTGGGTTTGGGAAAAATAGAGTCCGTACATATGTGCAGTGTCGGACTGGGGTGCCTATGGCCCGCAGCTAGAGATGATTCTAAGGGCCCAGACTACAGCTACTGTACATATCTCCTATACACTGTCTCTTGCTTTTTGCCTCTATTTCTCTGCTTTTCTGCCTCCTCTAAGGTTGTATATGCAGTTAAGAACAATTCCAGGTCTGCCATGCTCAGGGGCCCAACAGGGGTTTCCCCTATTCCCTTGTGGGCCAGTACGAGCCTGCGTATGTGATCTTACTCAACCTTTTCCACCCACTGCGGACCTCTATAGTGCCATAAACCATTTATGACACTATAGAGGTCCGCAGTGGGTGGAAAAGGTTTAGCAAGATCACCAGAAGTGATGAGCGAATAGTAAAATGTTCGAGTTCGAGTCGAACTTCGAACAATAGTGTGTTCGGTTCGAGGTTCGAATCGAACTCAAACCCCCATTAAAGTCAATGGGAGAAGATGTTTGGTTTAATTTTTATACCTATACAGGTGAGGAAAAGCTTTAATTACCATCCATAACAGTAAACTGGATACATGGAACAACTTAGTGAAGAAAATTTCGTTCTAAGAGTGACAGAAAAAAATTGAGAGGCTAAAATACTTAATTCCTTTCAATGGCTAACTGAAAAGATGAGGACAGCTTGCAAGCAGGGTTGTAGCTATAGGAGGTGCAGTGGTAGCAGCTGCTATGGGGCCCGTGCAGTGGTAGCAGCTGCTATGGGGCCATGCATTCTGAGGGGGCCCGAAAGCCCATTTGACACATAAGAAGACAGCGGTATTGGAAATGGCACATGGTAACTGGCGAAGCCCCATTTCCCTTTTTGCACCAGGGCCCAAGAACTTCAAGTTATGTCTCTGCTTGCAAGCTTTGTACATGTTATATATGTGTTGTCAGCAAGAACATCCCAACAGGGAACATGGAGGTTCAGCTGGCAGGGTCGTAGTTATAGGGGGTGCAGCGGTAGCAGAATCCTGAAGGGGCCCAAAAGCCCCTTTGACACATAAGAAGACATCGGTATTGGAAATGGCACATGGTAACTGGCAGGGGTGCCAATAGAGCAGTACTCCTGTCATGGGGCCCTAATCAAAAAGGGGCCCGCTGATGTGTTAAAAAATAGGAAATAGTAGTGGGTGGGGGTCCCATTTGATTTGGTTGTATGGGGTGCTGAAATGGTTAAGGGATGACTGATGGGGGTTAACAGGGGGCCCCATTTCACTTTTTGCACCAGGACCCAAGTACTTGAACTTATGTCTCTGCAGGCTGGACTAGTTTAGACGGAAGTAGCATTGGTGGCAGCGAGAACATGCCAATAAGGAACATGGGAGCAAGCGATGACAGGCCTGCGACTGATGATGTGCTCGCTTGTGTGTTGTCCTGAGCACTGAAAGATTGCCTTGTCTTGTACCTCTATCTCCACTTCCTACGCCCTTCCTTGCTTACTTACCACCTTTAGTTCTCACCATGTTCAAAAGCTAAATATATAGCTCTGCAAGTGGTACAAGATATATGTAATAAAAAAGAGAGAAGTATATATATTGCTGCATCTTTCAGCAGCGACGTTTCGAAAGACTCTACTTCCTTTCTCAAACATGCGTGAGAAAGGAATCGGAGTCTCTCGAAACGTCGCTGCTTCAAGATGCATCAAGTTAATGCACACAGAAGTATGTAGACACTGTCTAAAAAACATAATAACAGATGTGGTATAAAACATGTACGCCAGTATTTAGGTACATATGGTGGTACAATTCTGCTGCAATTACCATAATAAATGTGTCCCTTTGTGTCTGACTGGGCATCATAAAAGTGCAAGTGAAAATGGGATACAGAGGGATTTGGTTATGGGTGGAATGAGATGTAGGTACAAGGTGAAGATGGGTTTGGTACATTAGATTAGTTCAGTACTCTTTTGTAAATTGTTCAAACTTTTTCTTTTTAAAGTAGGAGAAAGAAGCCGATAGTGGACTATAAACATCTGGAGGAGGAGGAGGAGGAAGAGGAGGAGGAGGTGGAGCGGAAACATCTGGAGGAGGAGGAGGAGGAGCGGAAACATCTGGAGGAGGAGGAGGTGGAGCGGAAACATCTGGAGGAGGAGGAGGTGGAGCGGAAACATCTGGAGGAGGAGGAGGAGGTGGAGGAAGTGGAGCATAAACATCTGGAGGAGGAAGAAGAGGGGGTGGAGAAAGTTGAACATAAACTTATGGAGGAGGAGGAGGTGGAAGGAGTGGAGCATAAACATCTGGAGGAGGAGGTGGAAGGACTGGAGTATAAACATCTGGAGGAGGAAGAGGAGGTGGAGGAAGTAGAGTGTAAACATCTGGAGAAGGAGGAAGAAGGGGTGGAGGAAGTAGAGTGTAAACATCTAGAGGAGGAAGAGCAGGTGGAAAAAGAGGAATACAAACATCTGAAGGAGGAAGAGGAGGTAGAAGTTGAACATAACTATCTGGAGAGGGAGGAGGTGGAAGAAGTGGAGCGTAAACATCTGGAGGAGGAGGAGGTGGAGGGAGTGGAGCATAAACATCTGGAGGAGGAGGAGGTGGAAGAAGTGGAGCATAAACATCTGGAGGAGGAGGAAGTAGAGAAAGTGGAGCGTAAATATCTGGAGGGGGAAAAGAAGAAGGAAGAGGAGGTAGTGGAAGCGGAACATAAACATCTAAAGGAGGAAGAGCAGGATGAGCTACAGAAATATGAAATGGAGATTTTCCTATATTACATGTATGTATATTATTGTTAGGTATTAAGAATATAGTCTGATAACCCCATATGATATAAGATGATAGTTGTATCATTTCTGTTAATAAGAATTTCTATAATCAATAAATCCAATATCTGTCATTTTCTCCATCAGGCGGATGTATGACATGTATTGGCCCAGGCCACTAACATGGTAATTATAGAATAGCACCTATATTTCTATATAGTTATGGTATTACATTCTGTCTTGTAGGAGGTTCGTGTGAGGTTCGTATAAGTTCTTAATAGTGTTGCAATTTTTGGCCTTAAAGGGTTGTCCCATCACAGACATTGATGACATATCAATTGGATATGTCATCAGTCTCAGATGGGTATGGATTCTATCTTCAGAATGGGCCCTTGAAACTTCTCGTTCTGAATGGTGAAGTGGCCATGCTAGTGCAGTCATACACCTTTCATTTTTTAATAGGAGTTCCAAGTACCACCAAATGCAACCGCTCACCCGAACTTGGAACTCCCATTGAAATGAATGGAGAGTGACCCCGCATGTGCAGCCACTTCTTTGCTCAGAACAGGGAGTTTCAGGTGCCCGTTCTGGAGATATGTGTGGGTTCCAGAGGTAGTGAGTGATTATAGAATAGCACTTTTATTTATGGGACTTTTTTTGTGTACGGTGATAGTGAATTAGTCCTTCAGTGTGATCCAGTAGGTTTATACTAACTCCTTAATAATCAAGCCTTTTTTTTTTTTTTAATGATGCACTAAGGCAGGGGTGTCAAACTTGTTTTCACCGAGGGCCACATCGGCCTCACGGTGTACCTTAAAGGGCCGACATAATTTTAGAAATGTGTAAATGTAACTTCTCTTTAACAGTTAAGCGAGCTATTAAGGAGCAGTTTCATTTGTACAGTATGACTGTTATAATCAGCCCTTTGATGGTAAACAGGAAGATTGAGGTGAGGCCCAGGGTGGGGGAGGCAGGCCAGATGTGGAGGCCCGGGGGGAGGCAGGCCAGATGTGGAGGCCCAGGGGGGAAACAGGTCAGATGTGGAGGCCCAGGGGGAGGCAGGTCAGATGTGGAGGCCCATGGAGGGAGGCAGGTCAGATATGGAGGCCCAGGGGGAGGCAGGTCAGATGTGGAGGCAGGTCAGATGTGGAGGCCCAGGGGGGGGGGGGCAGGTCAGATGTGGAGGCCCAGGGGGGAGGCAAGCCAGATGTGGAGGCCCAGGGAGAAGGCAGGCCAGATATTGAGGCAGGTCAGATGTGGAGGCCCAGGGGGGAGGCAGGCCAGATGTGGAGGCCCAGGGGGGAGGCAGGGCCGATGTGGAGGCCCAGGGGGGGAGGCCGGCCAGATGTGGAGGCCCAGGGGGAGGCAGGTCAGATGTGGAGGCCCAGGGGGGAGGCTGTCCAGATATGGAGGCAGGTCAGATGTGGAGGCCCAGGGTCGGAGGCAGGTCATATGTGGAGGCCCAGGGGGGAGGGAGGCCAGATGTGGAGGCCAAAGGGAGGCAGGCAGAGTGGAGCCCAGGGGGAGGCAGGCTGATTGGAGGCCCAGGGGGAGGCAGGTCCTGATGTGAGGCCCAGGGGGGAGGCAGGTCAGATGTGGAGCAAGGGAGGCAGGCAGAGGTGGCCAGAGGGGAGGCAGGCCAGATGTGGAGGCCAAGGGGGAGGCAGGTCAGAGGTGGAGGCCCAGAGGGGAGGCAGGCTAGCTGTTAAGGCCCAGAGAGGAAATAGGGATTAACTGGGCTAACTGGTAAGACCTGGGGTGGGGGTTAGAGGACTAGCTGGTAAGGCACCAGTAGTGAAGCCACTTACCATCCTAAGGGAACAATCCTCCGCAGGAGCAGGCATCTTCTTGCCATGCAGGAAGCTCATCTGCTCAGGGTCCTGCGAGGCCTGCAGGGGCGGGGCCGGAGCGCTGAGCAGGCGGAGTCAGGCAGTCAGTGCTCTTCTGTACTGTGCACTGAGCTGCCGGCCCCGCCCCCTGAGCTCACTGTGTGAGCTGTGCTGCCCGTGTCTGCTCCTTTCTCACTGAGTGAAGCAGCCGCTGCAGAGCAGAGCTCAGCAACAAGTGCCGGGCCGGGTGACACAAGGCAACGGGCCGGATTCGGCCCGCGGGCCTTGTGTTTTACACCCGTGCACTAAGATCTGGTTCACATCTGGGTTGGAGGTTCTGTTCGGAGCCTCTGTCACGGATTCCAGCCGAAATAACAGAAAAGGTAGTGCAGCATGCTCTGCTATTGCTTCCTTTAGGAAAACGGACATTATAACAGAACCCCAATGAGGACCCTGTTGTAGTCAATAGGGAACCCTTGGTTGCTGTTGGTGTCTAATATGTAATGCGAGGGGGGAGTACAGATAAATTGTAACTGATTATGTAGCCATTACAGATATACAATTATTACTTATGGCTACTATAAGAAGGGGCCAGCCATGTAGTATATCATCCATTATAGGGCTGGTGTTAGGGGGTATATGGGGCATCTTGTGTAGAGGAATTCCAGGTAACAGAACTATTTACATTGTAGAAGGAGAACAAGAAGGTGGATACCACCTTGGATTATGGAGACAATGTAAGTTTATAACAAGAATAGGTCTAGGTTTATACTGCTGGAGCCCATTGACCCATATCCCTTGGTGATGTTAGATCCACCTCTCTTACTTACTAAAGCTCTCTCTTCATAATACATGTCCCCATTACTTTAAAATTGTGAATGTACTGGTATATGAGACAATTTATGTTTTATGTCCAATAGAGAGGAAAATACAGAGATGGAAGAAGCAGAGCTAAAAATCGAGAATGGGAAACATCAGGAGCAGGAGGATAAGAAGGAAGAGAAAGATCAGGAGGAGGAACATGAAAAGCAAAAGGCTAAAGCAGAGATGGAAGAGCTAGAAAAAAATATGAAATGAAGCTATTCAAGTGTTCTAATGTCAAATGGATCTGTACATCAGATATAAGATCGCTATTCACCAGGATCCCTTATGTCGAGGGAACTATGGCTGTGAGGAAAGTATTAGGTCAGAATTGTTTGTTGTCAAATCAGCACATTGCATTTTTGATGCAATTATTAGACATTATTTTGACAAAAAACTTTTTTCGACTTGGAGAGATGCTTTTTCTCCAGCTTCAGGGGACCTCATACGCAAATATTTTTGTGCGATATTTTGAATGAGAATTCATATTTTCGTCACCTTGTACGGTCATGCAATGTGCTGGCTAAGATATGTGGACGATGTCTTCCTTCTCTGGTCCGGATTGGATTCAGAGTTGGAGGACTTCGTTAGACATATCAATAATGTTCATCCACTTATTAAATTTACCGTCACTAAAAATCCAAAAACAATTCCATATTTAGATGTTTTGATTAAAGAACAAGGCTCTTCTTTGGTCACAACTTTGTTTATGAAGAATACTGATTCTAATAATTTACTACATCGAAATAGTGCATCCTCCTCAGGCCTTCAAAGGGATTATGAAATCCCAATTTGTACGTGCACGGCGCACTTGCTCGAGTGATGAAGGCTACATGTTGAATATGAATAAATTAGTGGAAAAATTCTTAGATAGAGGATATGATAAAAAAGAACTTAAAAAGATAGCTATGGAAGTGTTTTTAACATCTAGAGAAGAATTCTTGAGAGTTAAACAAAAAAGGAAAGACGATACTTTTGTATTTATGTCTACATATGATTGTCATGCAGGCATGGTAAAACAAGCAATTCAAAGACACTGGAAAGTGCTACAATCAGATCCCAAGTTTGGGACGTTATTTAAAAATCGTCCTAAATGAATATACCAGAAAGGCAGGACATTGGGAAAACAACTGATATTGGCTGATATTCAGAATAAAAAATCATTTGCCCCAATACAGACAGTGCTTAAACCGATGAGGTCAGGTACATTTGCATGCTGCAAATGTCAATATTGCTCTGTAATTATAAAAGGCGATAGAATATATCATCCTACGAAAGGCTCTATCAAGATTAAGGGTTTCCATACGTGTGACAGTGAGGCAGTGATTTATATGCTTAAATGTCCCTGTGAAAAAACATATGTGGAACAAACTAGTAGAGCCATTAAAGTGAGACTGAACGAACACAAATCAATGATTAGACAGTATACAGCTAAAAAGATTCAGAATGCGAGTCTAGATGAGGTTAAAAAATGTTTTGGTGAAACGTCTTTAGCGTGGCACTTTGTGGCTGAGGGCCACGGGTTATCTGAGTTATGCTGGTGCGTGCTACAAAAGATACATTGTAAAGACAGCAAACAATTGCAAACAAAATTACTGCAAAAGGAAGCTGAATGGATACATTGGTTGGAGTCATTGGCCCCTGAAGGCATTAATGAAAATTTTAGTCTCAAAGCGTTTTTATAGAGATTAGTATGTGTATATGTTTGTTTTAACATGTGTTCGCAATTAGCTGTGACATGGCTGGACCATTGTAAATCTAGCACTTCTTACCCTTCGTCTCACCCATACACCCTAATAGATTGTAAGCTCTTGCGGGCAGGGCCCTTACACCTTGTGTCTTATCTGTAAGTAGCTTTTCATTTTGCAATGTATGTCTTTTGTCTGTACCTACACCCTCCAAATTGTAAAGTGCTGCGGAATATGTTGGCGCTATATAAATAAAGATTATTATTATTAGCGCTATATAATGTGTATGAGGGATCATCTACGCATGCTTGAGAAAGGGGAGGGATCTCCTAGAAACATCGCTATTCAACTAGACGCGGTCTGCCAAGTCTCCTGGCGTCTCCTCACGGACTCCCGTGTGGGAGCGAAAAAGGACTTTGGATCCTGGACTATTCGTTAGCAGTGCTTGCAACGCTTTGAATATAAGTATCTTTCCTTTCATTATTGGAATATCTTATTCATGAGAAAGTTTTTAGAAATATTGTAATAAAGTTTCTACAAGTTTTAAAAAATCGTTAAGAGAATGGCACAGTGTTACGTCTGGTTATGCTTCACCCATAGCACGCGGAAAAGCTGGGTGACATCCCCACAGCAGAGGTCAGCTGCGAGGGACAGGGAGAGATGGGGTGATGGAGATCACTTACCTTCCTCTACTGTGCTGTGAGCGCTGCCGCAGTTAGATTGTATAGTCTAGCTGAGGGGGCAGGATGAGCCCTATGCAGCCAGCAACATCGGTGGAGTATCTTATGACGCTTCCCTGGCACCACTGCTCTGTTACACTTGCCTGCTATCATGGCATATGCTCACGATCCCTGAGACGTACGTGGTGCCGGGCTGAAAATCGGGACTCCTCCAAGCTGTCCTGGGATGACAGGACATTGTTCCCAAATCAGGACTGTCCTGATGAAAGCGGGACAGTTAGGACTTGTGCTTACATGGTATCTCTCCCTAATGAAGAACCTTACCTATTTCATGCACCCATTTATTAAGAAAACTTATCATTTATTTGTAGGGAATGGGACTGGAAAATAAAGCAAATTTCTGTTTTAATTTCGACCATATGGTATAAAAGTCTTTTTAAAGGGGAAACAAACAGTACAGCTCCACTCTTGTTGTAGGTCTCCTTCACACATAATCAAAATCGGGTGTGATTCCAAGACATGATGGATAGAAGAGCACGGAGGTAGTCCATGGATTCAAATGGACAGCTTAGTATATCTTCAAGAAAATGGGTATCCTCCAGCTTCATCACATAAAACACTCGTATTTTATTTCAACGACTTTAAAATTCCATAACAGGGATCTGAAAGCAGTCTACGCACAACAACATACATATGAGATTCAGATTTAAATGTCTGTGGCCGGAAGTGATGTTTCCTCACATGGTCACATGACAAATATATTGTTAAAAACATTACATAAGAAAATACATAGTAATTAATAATAATACAAAATATCATTTTTATCATTTAAACCAAATGGTACTCTAGAATTTAACTTAAAAATCCAAAAAGCTTCCTGTTTCAAAAGCAATTATTTTAAATTTCCTCCTCTAGAATTAAGCCTAACTTTTTCTATACCAAAGAAAAAGAGATGAGATATGAGATATGTCTCCATTATGTGCAGTAAGGAAATGTTGCTCCAGAGATATTTAAATATCCTGTATTCCTTATATGCAAAATGTGCTTGTAGATTCTTCTTTTAAAGGAGTTGTCTCCCCACAGGGTTTCAAAGAATGCATGAAAGAAATTCTCTGTCACTTCCTGGTTCAGACTAATTTGCATAAGCTCCATGCTTGTACAGCTACGTTGTGCTTTCAGATGCTAATTAGATTAGATTAGCTTCTCAAACTACTTGCAGGACTTCTTATCTGATCCCCAAAACAAAAGCCCTAATTACAGAGCTGTTTACTTGAGATAAATCAAGCTTTTTACTGTCTGGCAGCACAGGACACTGACTGACACTGCAGACCTGTGTGATGACTCACTCTCTGTTATCTCATTGAACAAACAGCCGTGGGAGATTTGTTTACAGGTTGGTTACTGAGGGAACTGAAATAGCCATGGAAGTAATAAATTCACTTGTATCTCTTTAGGGAAAACAGAGGAACAATGCAATATATTTGGAAAATGTCTTTATTTTGTGTTCCCTACAATTTGAAAGCTATTCTTTGTAGCGAGACAACCCCTTTAAGCTAATTGTGTGACCTATATAAATAAGAACACATTCTTTACACTGAATAGCATATACTACGGCTTCAGTGTTACAATTTATGAAAGTATCAATCTTGTAACAGGGATCTCCCTGTCTAGCAGAGAATTGTGTTACATTACCAGTGTATTGGCACATGCTACATCGTAGCCCTCTGCACCTAAAGTTTCCCTTTACTGAAAGCCACGTTTTTGTTATGGTAGTGTCCTCATACAAGCTTGGAGTTAACATCGTAGCCAAGGTTCTGCCTCGTTTGGGTACATATCTAACTCCCTGTCTAATAATTTCAGAGGTTATGTTATCTTGACACAGAATAGGTAAGTTTTTTTTGTACCAATTTAATAATTTATTTGTATTGATTACTAAATGCTGTGACAAAAGTTAAAGGAGAAGAATCCTTACTGTATCTTTTCTGTTTCCCATCATTTATCAATTCTTCTCTATCCCTGCCTGATACCAATTTCTTTGCTCTATTGATACTCCATTTTGGATAACTTCTTTTTCTTAATCGCTTTTCTATGATATTATTTTGTGTTTTTAAAACTTCTAAATCAGAACAAAGGTGTAAATTCGCCCACAGGTATTGCTTTCAAACTGTGTTCCGGATGATTACTTTCAGGATGTAAGACAGTATTGCCTGCGCTGTCTTTTCTATACAAGGATGTATGAACTTCATTGTTTTTAATGTACAAATGGACATCCAAAAAATAAATATTACATTTGTCATGGGAGAAAGTAATTCTTAGATTT
>JAODAL010029542.1:0-51428 GCA_025379985.1 Phyllomedusa bahiana | reverse complement strand
AAAAATAAGTGCCCCGGATTCGGAAAAGGCGGGGATCAGTAAACTTTTTGGATCCCCCGTTTCCCCCCGACCACGAACATTTCCCGGGCCCTCTTAAGTCATGCAGTTACTAGATATTACAAGGATTGGGAACAACCACCATAGATATCCCATTAAGGCTACCAAAAAAATCCCACTAACCCATATTAACATTACCATTAACACACTCATATGGCCCATGATACTCCCAGTAGAAGACCACAAATTATCCCCACTAGTAAATGAAAAATACCCTAACTATTTACTGATAAAGCTAAATATTACTCCCAATAGTGGTAGGGCCCAGTGTACCAGGCTGCTGACATAAAGTGATTACAGTAGTTACTTTTGGGACTCACGGGTGACGTTTCTCTACCGATCGTTGACTTTTCCCTTTGTTGGAAACCGGTCCATCCCCTGTATTTCCCCCGGGCCCCCACCGCCCCCTAATTTGGACACAAATATCTAAACACATTTTTCCACCCCCCACCCCCTGCCCCCACCTGTAAAAAACACCCGGGTGGGGGTAGGGGGGGGTAAGGCCCGCCTAGAGCCCAGTCTCCTAAGGGGAGGAAAAGAAGATTCCCCCCCTGGAGATTTTTACAGCTAGGGCCTGTACGCACCTAACATATAAGTAGGTACCCCATTAATAGGGTTTAGGCCCTAGGTAGGTAGGGTTTAAAAAATGAGGTAGGAGGAGATCCTAGGTAGATTGGGAGTATTCAGTCATCTAGGTAGGAAAGGGAGATTGGCATAGGTGGGGAGATTTTAGGCCCCCGGGAGGAGGGTTTCTAGGGGAACACAGGTAGCTAAGGGGGCCCAAGTAAGCTATATGGTGGGGCCCAATAGATAGACAGGTAGGTTTAAAAAGGCTATAGGGGGCCCCCCCTAGGAGACAGGTGGAAAATAGGCTATAGGGGGGCCCCCATAGGTAGACAGGTAGGTAAATAGGCTTTGGGGGGGCCCAAAAAAAAAGCAGGTTTTTTGGGAGGCTATGGCCAAAATAGGGGGCATGAGATTTTTTAGCTATAGGGGGCTAAAAAGTAGACAGGAGGGGTTTAGGTAGTATGGGGGCCCTAAGGGAACAGGGGTTGGGGGGCTATGTGGGCCCTTTTGGTAGGGAGGCAGGGTTTTGGGAGCTATAGGGGGCCCCATATAAGTAGACAGGGGTTTCGGGGGCTTATAGGAGGCAAGCTTTGGGGGGCAAAGGGGCTATACAAGCAGGCTTAGGGGGCCAAGGCGACTCGGGGGGGCTACATGGGAGGCAAAGGGGGGGTTATATAGCAGGTAAGGGGGGTTAGATGGGCAGGCTTGGGGGGGTTATATAGGCAGGGGTATATAGGCGGGGGGGCTAAAAAAGGGGAAGTCGGGGGGTTTATAGGCGGGCAGGGTGGACTTATTGGCCGGCAGAGGTATTAGGCGGGTTTGGAAAATTTATAGGCAGGCAGGGGATATAGGCGGGTTTGGGGCTTTTAGGCAACAGGGTTATAGGCGGGCAGGGGGGGCTATATAGGCGGGAGGGGATATGGGGGCAGGGTGATATAATGGGCAGGCATGGGGTATAAGGAGGCAGGGGGGGTTTATAATAGGCGGCAGGGGTATATAGGCAGGGGGGGTGGGCTATTATAGGAGGCAGGGTGGGCTAGTAAGGCGGGCAGGGGAAACGGGGGGAAAAAGGGGGGGTTTGGGGGCCCTTATATTGGGCGGCGGGGGTATAGGGGCGGGAGGGGGGGCGATAAACAACAAGGGTATATACGGCAGGGTTGGGGTAAATAGGGGCAGGGTGGGGGTATATAGGCACGTGGTATATGGGCTGGCAGGGTGGGCAGTATATATTGGGAGGGGTATATAGACACAGGGGGCGTATAAGGCAACGGGTATAAAATCAAGAAACAATATAGGGTTCTGCCATCAAAAAACATTTTTAAAAAAAAGAGCTAGGTGCACATGGTGGGCAGCAACATACACACATTCCCCTATCAGCGGAAACTATCAAAATAAAGAAGCATCAAAGGGGGCATAAGAAATCTTTTAAAAAGCATTTATGCATCAGAAAATACGAAAAAAAATTTTGAGGTTCAGTTTCCCCCCTTTTATCAAAACTGTTAAGCCACCTCCCAAATGCCAACGGGGCCTCAGGCGGTGGTCCTACACTATTTTCCTCTCTTTGGGTCCTATTCAGACCTCCATAATCCAGGGAATTATGGAGGTCTGAATAGGACCCAAACGAGAGGTAGGACCACCTGCCTGAGGTCCCGTTGGCGTTTCGAAGGTTCACCTCCAAAATTTGCATAGACCGCACCCTCTTTATACCAAGTCATGCCCCTTCACAAAAGGTCACATCAACTACGCTCAAATACTGTGTAATGGCTCTGGAACAAACCTAATTGAGGGGTTTGGCATCACCAAGCTTTCCTGGACGTTGGAGAGCTTATTCCACCTCCAGGAGAGGTGAGAGATGCTGCCAAACTGTGCCTGAACCTAAACCATTGCACTACAACTAATATTTCCACCATACAGTGATCATGTTGTGGTAGACACCAGTGTACACAGGTTGTGCAGACTGTATATTACCTCCATACAGTGACCATATAGTGGTAGACACCAGTGCACATAGGCTCTGCAGACTGTATATTACCTCCATACAGTGACTATATAGTGGTAGTTACTAGTGTACACTGGCTCTGCAGACTGTATATTACCACCACACAGTGACCATATAGTGGTAGACACCAGTGTACACAAGCTCTGCAGACTGTATATTACCTCTATAAAGTGACCATATAGTGGTAGACACCAGTGTACACAGGTTCTGCAGACTGTATATTACCTCCATACAGTGACCATATACCATAGTTGCCAACTTTTGAAAATGGAAAAGCAGGAGATTGAAGAGGGCGGCGCGCGCTAAGAAAATTGCATGGCCATCTTTTTGGTGTGCCATGCCCCTTCAAAAAGCCACAACCACTCCGCCTAACTGCATAATGGCTTTGGAAGAAAGCCAGGTAGATGCCCTTATAGCCAGGTAGTAGCCCCCCCATAACCAGGTAGTGCGCCTGACAGGCCGGTAGATGCCCCCTTGTAGCCAAGTAGATGCCCCCTTGTAGTCAAGTAGATGCCCCCTTGTAGCCAGGTAGATGCCCCCTTGTTAGCCAGGTAGATGCCCTAATTTTTAGCCAGGTAGTTGCCCTCTTTTTAGCAGGTAGATGCCCCCTTTGTAGTCAGGTAGTTGCCCCCTTTTTAGCCAGGTAGAGGGCCCCTCTTTGTTAGCCAGGTAAAATGCCCCCCTTTGTAGCCAGGAAAGATGCCCCCCTTTGTTAGCCAGGTAGTTGCCCCCATTTGTTATCCAGGTAGTTGCCCCCTTTGTTAGCCAGGTAGTTGCCCCCTTTAGTAGCCAGGTAGTTGCCCTCTTTGTAGTCAGGTAGTTGCCCCCTTTTGTTAGCCAGGTAGATGCCCCCTTTGTAGCCAGTAGATGCCCCCATTTGTTAGCCAGAGAGTGCCCCCTTTGTTAGCCAGGTAGTGCCCCCTTTAGTAGCCAGTAGTTGCCCCTTTGTAGTCAGGTAGTTGCCCCTTGTAGTCAGGTAGATGCCTCCCTTTAGAATAGGTTTGCCCCTTAGTAGCCAGGTAGTTGCCCCCTTTGTAGTCAGGTAGTTGGCGGGAGGAATGCCAACTCTGCTGGGAGGGCGGGGGGGCCCAATTAGCGGGACCCCCCGCCAAAAGCGGGAGAGTTGCATGTAGCCATAAGTGGTAACACCTGGTACACAGGCTCTGCAGACAGTTATTACCACCTAAGTACATAAGTGGTAGACACCAGTGTACACAGGCTCTGCATACTGTACATTACCTCCATACAGTGACCATTTAGTGGTAGACACCAGTATACACAGGCTTTGAAGGCTATATGTCCCTCCCAGATAGTAGAAGATACCAGTGTATACAGGCTCTACAGACACATGACTGATTACAGTGCAAAGTCTTTCAAAAACTTGTGAAAGTCCTCAGCTCCATATATTAAAAATACTTAATTTATTAGAAAAACATTGAAAAACAGTTACACAAATGGGACACTATCCAGTCATAACTGACGTGTTTTGAGCATACAATGCTCTTAGTCGTAGTTATGACTGGATAGTGTCCCGTTTGTGTAACTGTTTTTTAATGTTTTTCTAATAAATTAAGTATTTTTAATATATGGAGCTGAGGACTTTCACAAGTTTTTTTTAAAGACTTGTCTAGTTCAGCCCCAGCAATCTCTTGGGGTTCTGCGCTCTGATATCGGATACACCAGTGTTCCCTTCATATGGTCGGTGATTACTCAAGAGTTGGTGATCGAGAAGCTTTTTGCTTGATTACAGAGCAGTTATATTTAAGGAATCACAGGTGATGTCTTTTTCTCATCCAGCATCCAATTAAGTGTTGTAAAGAAATAAAATCACATATTTTACTCAATAAATGTTAAAATCGTAGATCCGCAGGCAGGTATAGGTCCGCATAGTTTGTAGGCAGGTATAGGCCCCCATAGTTTGTAGGCAGGTATAGGCACCCATAGATTGTAGGCAGGTATAGGCCCCCATAGTTTGTAGGCTGGTATAGGCTCCCTTAGATTGTAGGCAGGTATAGGTCCCCATAGATTTTAGGCCGGTATAGGCCCCCATAGCTTGTAGGCAGGTATAGGTCCCCAGAGTTTGTAGGCAGCTATAGTTCCCCATAGTTTGTAGGCAGCTATAGTTCCCCATAGTTTGTAGGCAGGTATAGATCCCCACAGTTTGTAGGCAGGTATAGGCCCCCATAGTTTGTAGGCAGGTATAGGACCCCATAGTTTGTAGGCAGGTAGAGGTCCCCATAGTTTGTAGGCAGGTAAAGGTCCCCATAGATTGTAGGCAAGTATAGGTCCCCATAGTTTGTAGGCAAGTATAGGACCTCATAGTTTGTAGGCAAGTATAGATCCCCACAGTTTGTTGGCAGGTATAGGTCCCCATAGTTTGTAGGCAGGTATAGGCCCCCATAGTTTGTAGGCAGGTATAGGTCCCCATAGTTTGTAGACAGGTATATACCCCCATAGTTTGTAGGTAGGTATAGGCCCTCATAGTTTGTAGACAGGTATAGGTCCCTATAGTTTGTAGGCAGCTATAAGTTCCCCCATAGTTTGCAGGCAGGTATAGGTCCCCATAGTTTGTAGGCAGGTATAGGCCCCCATAGTTTGTAGACAGGTATAGGTCCCTATAGTTTTTAGGAAGATATAGGCCCCCATAGTTTGTAGACAGATATAGGCCCCCATAGTCTGTAGGCAGGTATAAGTCCCCATAGTTTGTAGGCAGGTAGAGGTCCCTATAGTTTGTAGAAAGGTAGGTAGGTCAACATAGGGGGTTGTAGAGGGTATAGGTCACTAAAGTTTGTAGGCAGGTATAAGGTTCCCTATCTAGTTTGTACGGAAGGTATATGGCCCCCATAGTTTGTAGGCAGGCATAGGGCCCCATAGTTTGTAGGCAAGTATAGGTCCCCATAGTTTGTAGACAGGTATAAGTTCCCCCATAGTTTGCAGGCAGCTATAGGTCCCCATAGTTTGTAGGCAGGTATACGTTCCCCCATAGTTTTTAGTCAGTTATAGGACCAAATAGATTGTAGGCAGGTATAGGCCCCCATAGTTTGTAGGCAGGTATAGGTCCCTATAGTTTGTAGAAAGGTATAGGTCAACATAGCTTGTAGACAGGTATAGGTCACTATAGTTTGTAGGCAGGTATAGGTCCCTATAGTTTGTAGGCAGGTATAGGCCCCCATAGTTTGTAGGCAGGTATTGGCCCCCACAGATTGTAGGCATGTATAGGCCCCCATAGTTTGAAGGCAGCTATAGGCCCTTCATAGTTTGTAGGCAGTTTATGCCCCCATAGTTTGTAGGCAGGTATAGGCCCCCATAGATTGTAGGCAGGTATAGGCCCCCACAGTTTGTAGACAGGTATAGGTTCCCATAGTTTGTAGGCAGATATAGGCCCCCATTGTTTGTAGGCAGGTATAGGTCCCAATATTTTGTAGGCCGGTATAGGCCCCCATAGTTTGTAGACAGGTATAGGCCCCATAGTTAGTAGGCAGGTATAGGCCCCATAGTTAGTAGGCAGGTATAGGCCCCCATAGTTAGTAGGCAGGTATAGGCCCACATAGTTTTTAGGCAGGTATAGGCCCCCCATAGTTTGTAGGCAGGTATAGGCCCCATAGTTTGTAGGCAGGTATAGGCCCCCAAAGTTTGTAGGCAGGTATAGGCCTCCATAGTTTGTAGGCAGGTATAGGTCCTCATAGTTTGTAGGCAGGTATAGGCCCCCATAGCTTGTAGGCAGGTATAGGCCTCCATAGTTTGTAGGCAGGTATAGGTCCCCATAGATTGTAGGCAGGTATAGGCCCCCATAGTTTGTAGACAGGTATAGGTTCCCATAGTTTGTAGGCAGGTATAAGCCCCCATTGTTTGTAGGCAGGTATAGGTCCCAATAGTTTGTAGGCAGGTATAGGCCCCCATAGTTCGTAGACAGGTATAGTTCCCATAGTTAGTAGGCAGGTATAGGCCCCCATAGTTTGTAGGTAGGTATAGGGCCCCATAGTTTGTAGGCAAGTATAGGTATCCATTTAGTTCTTAGGTTTTATTCTTTAGTGATTTTTTTTTTTTTTTTTTTTTTTTTTTTCTGTTGTTCTTTTTTTTTTTTTCTTTTTATTTATTTTTTTTTTTTGGTTTATTTATTTTTTTTTTTGTAGAATTGTTTTTTTTTTTTTGTTTTTTTTTTTTATTTTTTGTTTTTTTTTTTGTGTTTTTTTTTTCTTTTTTTGGGTTTTTTTGTTCTTTTTTCCTTCTTTCTCTGTTTTTCAACTTCTTTTTTTTAGTTTTTTATGCTTTTGTAGGGACAGGTATAAGTTCCCCTATAGTTTGCAGGCAGGTATAGGTCCCCATAGTTTGTAGGCAGGTATAGGTCCCCATAGTTTGTAGGCAGTTATAGGTCCCCATAGTTTGTAGGCAGGTATAGGCCCCCATAGTTTGTAGACAGGTATAGGTCCCTATAGTTTGTAGGCAGGTAGAGGTCCCTATAGTTTGTAGAAAGGTATAGGTCCCATAGCTTGTAGACAGGTATAGGTCACTATAGTTTGTAGGCAGGTATAGGTCCCCATAGTTTGTAGGCAGGTATAGGCCCCCATAGGTTGTAGGCATGTATAGGCCCCCATAGTTTGAAGGCAGCTATAGGCCCTTCATAGTTTGTAGGCAGTTTATGCCCCCATAGTTTGTAGGCAGGTATAGGCCCCCATAGTTTGTAGGCAGTTATAGGTCCCCATAGTTTGTAGGCAGGTATAGGCCCCAATAGTTTGTAGGCAGGTAGAGGCCCCCATAGTTTTTAGACAGGTATAGGTCCCTATAGTTTGTAGGCAGGTATAGGGCCCCATAGTTTGTAGACAGGTTATAGGCCATAGTTTGTAGGCAGGTATAGGCCCCCATAGTTTGTAGTCAGGTATAGGTCCCCATAGTTTGTAGGCAGGTATAGGCCCCCATTGTTTGTAGGCAGGTATAGGTCCCAATAGTTTGTAGGCAGGTATAGGCCCCCATAGTTTGTAGACAGGTATAGGTCCCATAGTTTGTAGGCAGGTATAGGCCCCCATAGTTTGTTGGCAGGTATAGGTCCCCATAGTTTGTAGGCAGGTATAGGCCCCCATAGTTTGTAGGCAGGTATAGGTTCCCCAAAGTTTGCAGGCAGGTATAGGTCCCCATAGATTGTAGGCAGGTATAGGCCCCCATAGTTTGTAGACAGGTATAGGTCCCCATAGTTTGTAGGCAGGTATAGGTCCCCATAGTTTGTAGACAGGTATAAGTTCCCCTATAGTTTGCAGGCAGGTATAGGTCCCCATAGTTTGTAGGCAGGTATAAGTTCCCCCATAGTTTGTAGGCAGGTATAGGTCCCCATAGTTTGTAGGCAGGTATAGGTCCCCATAGTTTGTAGACAGGTATAAGTTCCCCTATAGTTTGCAGGCAGGTATAGGTCCCCATAGTTTGTAGGCAGGTATAGGCCCCCATAGTTAGTAGACAGGTATAGGTCCCCATAGTTTGTAGGCAGGAATAGGTCCCCATAGTTAGTAGACAGGTATAGGTCCCCATAGTTTGTAGGCAGGTATAGGCCCTTGTAGTTTGTAGGCAGGTATAGGTCCTCATAGTTTGTAGGCAGGTATAGGCCCCCATAGTTAATAGACAGGTATAGGCCCACGTAGTTTGTAGGCAGGAAGAGGTCCCCATAGTTTTTAGGCAGGTATAGGCCCCCATAGTTAGTAGACAGGTATAGGTCCCCATAGTTTGTAGGCAGGAATAGGTCCCCTTAGTTAATAGACAGGTATAGGTCCCCATAGTTTGTAGGCAGGTATAGGCCCCCGTAGTTTGTAGGCAGGTATAGGTCCTCCTAGTTTGTAGGCAGGTATAGGCCCCCATAGTTAATAGACAGGTATAGGCCCACGTAGTTTGTAGGCAGGTATAGGCCCCCATAGTTTTTAGGCAGGTATAGGCCCCCGTACTTTGAAGGTTGGTGTTCAGGCCCCAGTTAAAAATATAAAAACAGTACTCACCTCTCTCCCCCGCTGCTCTGACGAGGGACTTGTTGGTCTCTGTCTTCCCGCACAGATGGTTTGACGTTATCATGCCGCGCAGGCAGGCTGATGACATTCTCCCACCACCAGTGCTGGATCCTCAGGAGGGCCGCAAGCTAGTGGCCTTCCGGATTATTTGGTGGAGAAGAGAGCGCTCACTCTCTGCAGTTTCAGTCTTATGTGCTTTCAGAGGAGGCACATAGAGCTGAAGAGATCGCCAGCGCTCTGAGTCCATGGCAGCTTCCCGGATGCTGGCGACAAAGTGGCAACGTCCCGCCAACAGCGGGTCACTTTAGTCCTGCAGCTTCAGGCTCGAAACTCCTGTTCAGGCTGTGGGTAGTTCTACAGCTTCAGGTTCCCACATCTGTTACAGGCTGGGTGGGTTAGTTCTACAGCTTCAGGCTCCCACTTCCTGTTCAGGCTTTGGGCGGTTCTACAGCTTCAGGCTCCTACTTCCTGAACAGGCTGTAGGCGGCTCTACAGCTTCAGCCTCAAACTTCCTGTTAAGGCTGTGTTTGTTTCTACAGCTTCAAGCTCACACTTCATGCTGTGGGCAGTTCTATAGGTTCAGGTTCACACTTTAGGTTCAGGGTATGGGTTGCTCTACAGTTTCAGGATCATACTTCCTGTTCAGGCTGTAGCTTGTTCTACAGTTTCAGGCTTCCTCTTTCTGTTCAGGCTGTGTTTGGTTCTACAGCTTCAGGCTCCCACTTCCTGGTCCAGCTGTAGGAAGCTCTACAGCTTCAGGCTCACACTTCCTCTTCAGACTGTGGGTGGTTCTACAGTTTCAGGCTCACCCTTCCTCTTCAGGTTGTGGGCGGTTCTATATTTTCAGGCTCCCTCTTTCTGTTCAGGCTGTGTTTGGTTCTACAGCTTCAGGCTCACACTTCCTGTTCAGGCTATGGGAGGCTCTACAGCTTTAGGTTCACACTTCCTCTTCAGGCTGTGGGCGGTTCTACAGCTTCAGACTCACACTTCTTGTTCAGGCTGTGGACGCTGCACAAATACTTTAAAACAGCCATGCAAAATTAGATCCCCATCACTCAGACGTGTATACTATGGGTGGTCATCATTTAGTTAAATATGAGTGTTACCCTGCTTAAGCATGGGCGTCTTCCTGTGGGTTGGGGAGCGGCTTGAGTAGCTCAGGGGCTGAGCTTATAGACTTGCAAAGGACGGATGCCGTTCTCCATTTCCTTTTAGATAACAACATTTTATCTTCTCTACATAAAACCTACAGAAATAGAAATAGCAGCAATGGTGACAGAAGGTGAATTATTCATCTTTACAGGGTTTGCACATTTCTGAGCCTTGCACATAATAAGCAGCGACACTCGGCCGATTGTGAAGGAAAACTAAATGATTTATTCTGTTTGTTCTTCTGTCTGGAAACAACACTTCTAGCGGCGGCGGAGTGTTACCGGTGGGCGACATTAAAAGACGAACTTTATTTATGAAGGAACCTTTACACCAGTGAAATTTCACGCTTTGGAATCAGGTCAAACCTTATGGTTGCAGCGACCTGTCACCTTTATGACGTGGTTTATTCCGATCACAGTGATGCCCCAAATGTCTATTTTTGTTGTTTTTGCTTCTTAAAAAAAATGAAATAAAATAAATTTATGGAGAAATTTTAATGGCAATAGATGTGTTTTTAGGTGAATTTTTGTTACTTTATTGTTATTATTTAACTCCTTTTTGTGACTTTAGGGGGCAAAGAACTCACGAGCAGCGTCAGTAACGTGCACTCAATTCAGTGGGTTCAGGCTTTTCATTCACTCTTATAGCAAAGAGGTGCATGGAACCATGGGAAAAAAAATTGTCCCAGCGCAGTTTATTATCTCAGCATTGTATGGCGGCGGTAAGGTTGTACAGCAATGTTATTAGGACAGAAAGGGCGACATGTATGAACGGGGCTTTGCTGGTTATCTTGGCGTGCTTTGAGCAAAAACCTTTCATAGCCCTGTTTGATAGATTTATGAACATATGCCAAAACTTGCCGCATTTTATATCAGGCAGGGCACTTTTGAATGCACCAAAGATATACTATGATATACTATGTTATGCACCAATGATAGACTATGCTGTGCACCAATGATTTGCTATGCTGTGCAACAATGATATACTATGCTATGCACAAATAATAAGCTATGTTATGTATTAATGAAATACTATGCTATGCACTAATGACAGGCTAGGCTGTGCACCAATGATATACTATGCTATGCACTAATAATAAGCTATGTTATGTATCAATGATATACTATGCTATGCACTAATCATAAGCTGTGTTATGTATCAATGATATACTATGCTATGCACCAATGATAGGCTATGCTGTGCTCCAATGATAGTCTATGCTGTGCGCCAATGATAGACTATGCTGTGCACCAATGAGTATTGACATGATGCATATGGGACCAATGAAGGCTATGCTGGCCCTGAATGTGGCACCAATGATAGGCTATGCTGTGCGCCAATGATAGACTATGCTGTGCACCAATGATAGGCTATGCTGTGCACCAATGATATGGTCATGTATCTTGTTTCACCATGAAATATGTTGCTATTCTGCTGTGCACCAATGATAGGCTATGCTGTGCACCAATGATAGGCTATGCTGTGCACCAATGATAGACTATGCTGTGCACCAATGATAAGCTATGCTGTGCACCAATGATAGACTATGCTGTGCACCAATGGGTATACCTATGCTATGCTTAAATGATAAACTGCTGTGCACATGTAGCTATTGCACCATGATATTACTATGCTATGCACAATAATACTATGCTGTCACCCTGATATAATGGATGCACATGAATAACGTATGCACCAATGATATACTATGCTATGCCCAACAGGGGAGAGCAATGATTACATGGTTGCACATGTATACTACGCTATGCACCAATGACATACTATGCTATGCAACAGTGAGAGTCTTTGCTGTGCACCAATGATAGACTATGCTATGCTATATACTATGCTATGCACCAGTGATAGTCTTTGCTGTGCACCAATGATATACTATGCTATGCACCAATGATAGACTATGCTATGCACCAATGATATACTATGCTATGCAAGGCGTAGCACACACAAGATTTCTGAACCCACGTAGGACAGGTTCATACATGCTGTCTCATTCTAGAGTCCTCTATAACAATTTAGAACTGGCATGTCGGTGTCAAGTTTCATACATGTCGCCCTAAATTCATAATTAGTGTTGTATTTCAGATTCAGATGTCAAACTTGAGCCCGGCTACTTTGTATCAAGTTGGCCCAAATCGATTATTGGCAATTTTCAACTAAAAAAAGTAGCCAAATCCAGAACCCTAACCCCAATTTATTTTATTGGATTATCATGAGTTAACTTACCCATTTCATGGGGCCCTTCCAACATATGTAGAGTTACATATGTTGGATGGGAAATGATGGCAGACGTAAGCATAGGTGTAAATTTAGGGGGGTACAGAGGGAACTGGTCCCCCCACTTTTTTCTGGGTGGGGGATGATCCCCCCACTTTTTTCTGGGTGGGGGATGGTCCCCCCCCCCACTTTTTAGCCACTTCAATAAAAAATAATACATATGAAAGCATGAGAATACGGTAAGTGGGGAGAGCAGAGCACAGAGGTGGAAGAAGTTAACCCTTTGCCTCCTATATTTCTCTGCATCTTGGGGGGACAGAGTAGGCAGAAGCCTCAAGCGTCAGTGAAAAGTGAGGGCAGATTGTTAGAGCAGGAGTCAGCAGAGGCTGCTTCACCAATCAGAACGCTGCTCACAGTCCAGCACACTGGGGCTGTATCTTTCCCTCCCATTGTATACCACTTCCCCTATGCTCAGCCCTAATCAGAGAAGCTCCTGTGAATGCCAACTGCACCAGACTACAGGAGACAGGTAAGGAGTTGAAAAGGGTGCCTGGCGTTGTTTGAGCATGTGTGTAGGGTATGTACTGTATATGTGAGATGTGTATATACTGTACAGCCATGTGTTTAGCCATGTCATGTCTTCCCTACACTTATGTGCAGGGGAAAATGAAAGTGAATGGGGCCAGCCCCGCAGCATTTTAGAAGTGTGGACTGGCCAGCGTGTACTTCTAAAACACTCTGCATATAGCAGAGTGCATAGTACGCCCCGCTATACGCTGTGTGAACATACCGTAAGGGTACATTCATGCAGAAGATATGAATGCTGATTCTGGGACGGATTCAGTGCTGAATCTGCCTCAGAACCGGTGTCCAATCCAGCAGGAAACTGCTTTACATATACCCTTATGTAAAATCAGGTGCGTTAGGCAGAGGACACTGATTTACTTGAGAGATTTTCATGCGCTTATGTCAGCACATACAAAGAATTCTTCCAAGGAGTTTCCCGCAGTAACAGCCTAATCTATAGGAGGGAGAAATCTTTCTCGGCCGTCTGGGCGTTTGCCTTCTTCAGACTTCTGTCTTTGTAAGCGTCAAATTCCAACAAGCAATCACGTGTCATGCCGTTAAAACCGTCATGTTTAACCCACTTTCCAAGTGTGTAGTGTGTCTGTGTTTTCAGTATATATGTATGTATATAACCACACAGACAATTTCTGGGACGACCTTGTCTAATGTAATCTGGGGGTACAGTGTGAATGTAAAAAACCTCTGGGGTACAGTGTATAATGAAATCTCTTTGTGTATGGTGTGAAAATTGAAATCTCTGGGTATGGGGTGTAATTAATCTCTGGGTACAGTGTGTAATCTAATCTCTGGGGTACAGTGGATGTAATCTCCTGGGAGTACAGTGTGAATGTAATCTCTGGATACAGTGAGTAATGTAACTCTGGGTGTACAGTGAGTAATTTAATTCCTTCATAGGTTCATGTGTAATATAATAAATTTTTGGGCACAATGAATTATATTATTTCTTGAGAACTATGTAGAAATTTCATTTCTAAGTGCAGTTAGTTATGTTCATTTTGTGGCATCTAAGAGTAATATGAATTCATTCTTGGGTGCAGTGAGTGCTATAATCTCTGGTGTGTGGTATGCAATAAAATACAATTTTGGGTACAGTAAATGTTGACATAAGTGATTCCTAGGGGAACATTGTAGATGGGTTCTTTTTTTTTCCTCATTCCTGTTTGTGTGTGTAAAACAAATTTAATAGTGTAGTGATGGAGGATGGGAGGGTTATGCAAAATCTGCTATATTGCACAACATTTCTTAGTTTCCATCTATGGAAGGGGGAAATATTATAGGTTGAGCTGATTTCGGTTTTATTGCCAGGGCTGCTTTTTAGTCCCAGACTGGTTCAAACTTCAGTAATTAAACTCATAACCTTATGATTCACCAAAATGTTTGCCATGAGGACTCCTGCTGGACCTGCAGGGAGCTCACAGCACTCCCCAGATCTCCTAGCTGGGTCAGAGGGGGCCGCTTCACTGCAGGGAGAGGAGGGGAAAGAAGGGAAGGGGGATGGAAGTGAAAAGATAAGGTGAGTGAAGGAGGAAGGGAAGAATAGAAATAGAGGATGAAGAGGGAAAATTGGTCCCTCCCCACTTTTTGAACCAAAGTCACGCCCTGACGTTGACAACAGAGTGACAAGTGCTATGGGACCAGAAATGACAGGGAACGGTAAGGTAACCCATTCAAACTAGTAAAAATAAAACTCTAATCTAAATATAGGGTTAGTGGCCCCTACAGTTTATGGTCAGGATTAGGGTTGTCAATTTTAGGAATTATATGGTTATGGTCAGGATCAGGGCTTGTTTAAGGGTTATGGTCAGGATAAGGGCTTGGTTTAGGGGAGATTATGGTCACAGATTAGTGCTTGTTCTAGGGTTTAGGTTATGTCAGAATAAAGACGTGGTTTTAGGTGAGGGGTTATGGCAGGATAAGGGTTTAGATTTAGTGGTTATGGTTCATGAATAATAGCTTGGTTTAGGATTAGTGTTATGTCAGGAAATAGGTGTTGGGGGTTTTGGTTTGAGAGTTAGGGTTATGGCCAGGATAAGTGGCTAGGATTACGGTAATGTTAATGGTCAGGATTAGGGGATTGTTTTTGAGGATTTGGGTTATGGTCAGGATAAAGGCTTGATTTAGGGTTAGAGTTATGGTCAGAATAAGGGATTTGGTTAGGGTTATGGTGAGGGTTAGGGCATGTTTTAGGGTTATGGTCAAGATAAGGGCTTTTTTTCGGGTTAGATTTTATAGTCAAGATAAGGGCTTAATTTAGGGTTAAGATATGGTCATGATTATGGCTTGGTGTATGGTTAGGGTTCTGGTCATAATAAAGGCTTGGTTTAAGGGTGAGGTACTGGTTTATGGTCAGCATTACGTCTTTTGATTTATGAATTAGAGGTTACAGTAATTGTCAGGATTCGGGCTTAGTTAGGGTACAGGGTTATGGTACAGGATTAGAACTTGGTTGATAGAAAGAGTTATGGATATTGGTCAGATTTTGGGCCTTGATTTAGGACTAAGGTTATGGTTACGGTCAGATTAGGGAACTGTTTAGGGTTTTATAGTTACGATCAGGATAATATCCTTGGTTTATAAGTCTAAGGCCAGAGTAAAAAAAAAATGATGGCTTCAAGGACATCCAGAAACCTGAATTATTTGACAAATTTTTGATTGGAACTGTTTGTCCAACTGAACAGGGACTGAATGAGCAACACTAGCAGAACTAGCACACATCCTTGCTGTTTAAGCTATTGAAATAACTATCGACATTATAAGCCTCTATAACCCTGGGATGATCAATGTAATCGGCGAAGCAGGATCGGGGAGGAGTTGTTTATTTTAATTTCATGCAGTTACTGCATTGCGCATGAGTATATATATCATATGCTATTGCTACTTTAGTACATTTAGTGATAGAATTATCTCTACATTCTAATTTCTATATAGATACTGACCTACATCTAGTGAGGACAGTGTTTAGGATCTTGTAAGTTTTAGATTATAAGGACGATATTACTATATGTCCAGTGCCCTTATGCTGTTAATACAGTACTGCCGCTGGGACATTACTAAAAAAGGGTAAGGGGGTGCGTTGGGTGACAACAGAGGGGACATCATCCTACGAAGGTACAAACCTAAAGAACCGGTCTTCGCTCCAGTTGGGTCAAAAATAGGTCCACCAAGTCTTATCCATCAAAAGCAAATCAAATTGTTCCATAATTTTATTTTATCCAAAATCTAAAAAAAAAACCTTGTAATAAATGAATAATTTTGATGATGAGATGGTTTTTTCAGTTCAGGCTCAATGCAGATGCAGATTGTCCCGACATTGTAATGGAAAGAATAATTTGGCTGAATCAAAAAAACGTGCCGCATCCTATCCGGGTATGTTTAAGTGAATTAATTATCTGATCACTCTGGGACGCTCGCGGGCGAGCGAAATGAAGAAAAAAAATATGCATTCCCATTGTAATTAACTGGAAAGAACACGTTCCTGAATATTTGTGAGATACTCTTAAGCTTGTCAGTCTCCCTCTTCACCCGAAGGCAAAAACAGTCCCCATATGTCTCTTACACACCGTGATGTTATATCTGCATATTCTCAATGCCACTCATACGCTCCGGATCCTCTGGAAAACTAAATCTCATATTTATTTTGGCTGTTAATTTTTATTTATGTTTTTTTTTTTTTTAAAGCGAAGGAATAAAGCCGTTTAATTAGAAGCGTGACCTCTCCCCACCCTCGCCCTGCATCCTCTGCGCTGTGGCAAATTAGAATACTTCAGCCTTTCTGTCCTCCGCCGCGGCTCCCTTCATCTTTGTAGTTTAGATTTATTTTTTTCGTGAAATTGGTTTCCCATTATCTGACGGTTTATAAATGGATTCCGAGAATTGTGGCACATATGGGCATAAAATATACTGAATCTTAAACAGGACAATTCATAATCAATTGCCGGGATACTTGCATCATTTAACATCGGAGCCAACTAAGTGTTTTCTGAGCTTTGTGTATGAAAAGACATAGATACAATGGAGTAAGTGGATCCGCGTGCACCACAGCATGGCAACGGTATAAACTGCACGCATGGAAGCGGAGTCTAAGGGACCCACTGGTTTTGTTCAGCAGACCCCGCCCAAAAGCAGGTGGACTTATCCTGCAGCAAGTGAACCCCCAAGTCACTACAACCTGTCCAAGAACTTGCCTCCAGTGCTGCCAATGCGAGTTAGGTACAGAATCGTTAGGGCCATGCTCGTTGTTCGGGGACAGGCAGGAAGGTCAGGGACAGCGCAAAAAGTTTGGTTTTTTATTCGATAAATTAAGATAAGGATTATTGTTTTTTTTTAAAGTTGTAATTTACATTTTTTCATTTCAAAAGAAAAAGTTACACTTTCCTAATTTTTTGCATACAAATGTATAGACAAGATGATTTATCACTAAAATAATATAATTTAATTGTGTACGGTAATAAAGAAGAGGAGGAGCCAGGAGGGGAGGTCGATCAGACGGGTGTGTAGAGTTTTGAGATGGCAAGAGTACTCGATGGTGAGGCTGCAGGATGGACGTACGTAGTCAGGTGAGGAAACTGATGAGGCTTGCACAAGCTGTTTTTGCAAAGTTAAGAAAGAGCGGTTTAGGTAAATATATTTTAAGGTGACAGAATGTTGTCAGGGCTTGAATGAGAAAGTGAGACAAGTATATCCTGGAGGCAGGTCGGACGTTGTGGGACTGGTGAACACCAAGGAGCCATATACGACGACGTGCCCGGTTACGAACGGGATAGGGACTGTAGGTTTGTGTTCTTAAGTTGGATTTGTATTTAAGTCAGAACAGGTTATTTATTACATGTTACTCCAGTCACAGAAGCGTTCTATTTTTAGGTCAGATAGTGCAGGGAAGGGTTTCTTACTTTGTTTTGCTGTCTGTGCCCCAGTTAAGAAGATTCAACCTCAATGTGCTGCGTGGCATGCTGGCACTTGACCGTTCCACAGCTCTGTCTGCTGTGGAACATGAAACTACAAGTGCGCATGCACCCATAAGTCTCGTTTTGTAACTAGGGACAGATGTAAGTTGGAACCGGTGTAAATCGAGGACTCCATGTACTGTAATGATAGATCTAATGAAGAGGTTGAGATAGGGGGACAGATGATGAACTGTGATTTGGCTAGACACCAAAGCTAGCAGTGCATATAGACAATGTCAATAACAATGAGAAGACCCCATTTCTGGAAACAAAGTCCTCTTAAAGCTGAAACCAAAAATTTTCATTTTTAAGATATGTAAATAATCAATTTTGGAACAAACATAGTTAAAAAAGTGACTCCAGTGATGTCAGGAACTTCCGTTTCGACTGCGGCAGACCGCTACTCCTGTTAGATCTTGTTAGTAACGGCTCTTAATGAAATCCTTGATCCATACTGTAGAGCCCCCAGGCTTAGATTTTCTCTATGAAATAATAAAGAAAATCTAAAGCCCTGCATGTTAGTGAAATCTGCTCTGATAAATTCGTTTGCGACAAATTTTTCCATTTTTAAGTTGTTTAAATGTGAACCCTAAAGCATTAATATTCCCTTTTTGCTCTAATTCATTCTCCATCTTTTGCAGATTCATGTACCAGCGGGAACGTTGAAGTAGATAATGTTACCTCTCCATTTATTCCAGTTCATCCCTCATCATTTACTACCATTGTTTCTGGCATATTTATCCACTTGGAACTGGGTTAAAGGCTGAGCCCCCAATGAAAATTGCATCTCCTCATGACGGCCATAAGGGCGCACTTAGACCTGCAGAGCTGAACTCTACTTGCAGTGTCTGCAATATACTGTAGCATAAGCATCCATTTGTAATCAATACAGAAGAATAACCACCACGCCTAAATCCTTCTTTTCTTGCATCTCCATGTTTTAACAAGATATGTAAATTGAGTCTAACCAGGTTCAGACTGGCAACACAGGGGAGCAAGGGAAAACCCCTTGTGGGCCATTGGGCATGGTGGGCACTGAGAGATAGCCAGGCTTTGGGTCTGCTTTTTAGGGAGAAAGGCATAGGATAGAGAGTTTAGAAAAGTCAAGAAGTGCAAGAGTCATTTGCAGAAGCTGTAGAATGGGAACCAAGAATCAAATAATCTGGAGGGCCCCAAAGATAAACTTCACCGGTGTACTCCAAGAATCACCTCCACTGGTAAGTCCCAAAAATTACCTTCACTGGTGGGCCACAGGAGTCAACTCCACTTGAAGACCCCAGGAGTTAGCTCCACTGGTGGGCCCCAAGAATCACCTAAACTGGTGAACCCCAAGAATCACCTCCACTGGTGGACCACAGGAATGAAACCAACTTGAAGACCCCAAGAATCACCTCCACTGGGGTCCCCAAGAATCAACTCCACTAGTGGCCCACCAGAATTAACTCCACTAGTGAGCCCCAAGAATCCACTTCACTAATGGTCCCAGAATCCACTCCACTGGTAGGCCCCAAGAATCAACTCCATTGGTGGCTCCAAGAATCAAACTCCATTGGTGCGTCCTCAGAGAATCAACTCGCACCTGTGGGTTCCAGTTAATCAACTTCACTGGTGGCCCCAAGAATCAAACTCCACTAAATGGGTTCCAAGAATCAACTCCTCTAATGGGATCCAAGAATCCACTCCACTGGTGGGCCCCAAGAATCACTCCACAAATGGGGTTCCCAAAGAACAACTCTCACTAATGGGCCTCCAAGAATCCACTCTACTGGTGGGCCTCAAGAATCCACTTCACTGGTGGGCCCCTAAGAATCAACTCCATAATGGGGTCCAAGAATCACTCCTCTAATGATCCCAAGAATCCCACTCACGGGTGGGCCCCAAGATCAACTGCACTAATGGGGGTCCAAGAATCAACGCCACTAATGAGCTCAAGATCCACTCAACTCTACTCGGTGGGCCTCAAGAATCACTTGACTGTGGGCCTCAAGAATCAACTGCCACTGGTTGGCCCCAAAAATGAACTCCACTGTTTGGCCCCAAAAAATCAACTTCACTGTTGTGCCCCAATAATCAACTCCACTGGTGGGCCATCAAGAATCTACCTTCACTGTGGGAAATAGGAATCCAACTCCAATTGTAAGACACAAGGAATCAACTACATTGGTAGACCCCAAGAATCAATTTCATAGGATCCCCAAAAATCAACTCCATCTGGTGGGCCCCATGAAATCAACCTCGCACTGCTGGCTCCCAATAATCCAACAAAAATTCAACTCCCCATTCAAGCTGTGGGAAATTGACATGACATTGAGTTCCGTATCCAATGTGCAATGACTGCAATACAATCCACTCTTAGTTCCAAGCAGAAATGTGTATTATATCTAATATAGAATCCATGCAGATTAATAACATATTGAATGGAGAAAAAGTGACATGAAGATAACTTCTTCCATCAGATAAACATTTAAGGGTTGTTCCCACAATGCAACTTTTGAAGTAAAAACGATAGGTATAAGGCCATCAAAGTGTGATATGTGCCAGTCCTATATTAGACACTTAGCCGCTATTTCTTTTCATTGACGCCATCCCACCCAGTAAACCCTCTAGTACAGGTTCCTCTCTCCTGTTTCTCCCCTATTTCCACTGTTCCCTTAATTCACCTAGGCTTATATATCAAGCTCTTCAAATATAAATATACCCTGATCCTTTCATTTGACCATACAGTAAAGAAGTATAAAAAATTAGAACCTGTCTGTAACGTCATTCCATTTCTTAGTGGATACCTTATCAAAATCACAGACTGTCCAGTACGGGGCGGTGGCTCACCATAAAGCCCAGCTCAAAAACAAGATCACAGAAAAGAACACTATCTAGGCCCTACTAAAATATAACTTTAAAGTATAATTCTTAAAACACGTATCTCTTATTTACTAATTATTAACACTATTTACATACAAACCTATAATCCAATTTTTAAATACTGGTTTTTCAAAGAGACATAATATGTAGACCCCTCACTATTTGAAAATTAGTACATTCAAAAAACTGTTTCTCACACCATCAGATAAGACGAGACTCCAATTGTTGAAATCAGGATGTCTCTATAAGGAGGTCCCTATGCTCTTACCTCACACAAGACAGAGTAAGCGTCCCGAAAAGGACGGCCCCGTCATTTGATGACTATCCCTATGCTAAATCGCTATAGAGACAAGGAAATCCTGAAATAAATATATTTGTTAAAAGGCACACAGCCCCATCCCGCCGTGTTTCCCCCCTACTGAGATACACAGGGGTTCATCAGGGGACAAACAAAGTGGCTATGCCACGAGGTATAGATTAAGGTTTGCATATGTATCCTTACCCTTCCCAATCATGATGCATTGGTGAAGCGCAATGACTGGGCCGTCCTTTTCGGGACGCCTACTCTGTCTTGTGTGAGGTAAGAGCATAGGGACCTCCTTATAGAGACATCCTGATTTCAACAATTGGAGCCTCATCTTATCTGATGGTGTGAGAAACTGTTTTTTGAATCTACTAACTGTGAGTAATGACACGCCAAAAATTTTTCAAATAGTGAGGGGTCTACATATTATGTCTAGTGTTGAGCGATTATTATCGACAAAGTTGAAATTGGCACAGTTTTTATGGTATCGGAATTTTATGATCAGCGATAATTTAGGTTAAAATCTGTGCATCATCAATTAAAGAAGCGCGCCCATTTTCGGCGCTTCTGTAATTTTTGGGCGGCCAGCAAATCAGCTTACAGAAAAGCAGTGGTGAGATGTGTTTGCGACGTCATACTGGGATTTGTAATGGTGTGATTGGCTGAAAAATCACATGACCTTCACGTTATTACATAGAACATCCCTCTTCCTGTCATTGATCATTGTCAGTCAGCGTCTCAGAGCAGAAGGACGTGCGCTCTGCTTGTTTCCAAACAGCTCAGCGAAATTATCCTATTTCTTCACAATAAACCTCTACTATTAGCTTGTGATCCTAACAATTTAGTTAGATTAGAGATTGAGGAAGATTTTTATATAGTTAGGTGAGAATTTTAAAAGAGCTTCTCCGGCTGTAAATTCACGGGGGGGAGCGGCGAGGGGGGGCCCCCGCGGCGAACACAGACAAAGCTCTAAAAAGAAACTGAAAAAGTTCACAAAGACTTAGTGTAGACATTGCCAATAGCTTTATTATAACAGTTTTCTATGAAATATTTCCTGATATTGGGCAGACCTGAATCTTATATTGGATACACATCATTTCTAGTAACTGCAGTTCTCTTTGTTAGGTGCAAAACTCCACTTATATTATCAGTATACATTTCAGATAGGTGTTCATTTTCAATTTTGCCCATTCCACCTTTGTTGATATATCCACCTTGTACTTAAATTAGAATCCAGCAAGTCAGCACAGGTTGATAGTGGCCAAAACTACCTTTAATTAATCCGAATAAATTTCAGATACGTGTTTTTTGTACTTTGGCGCACTAACAGCTTATGTTCATTGAGGCACCTTGCACTTAAATGGAATACTGCAATTTTTTTTTAGTCATCCACAGGTGAATTGATAGGTGCCAAAAAATAACCTTTTATTATCCGAAAAACATGTCAGATACGTTGTTTTTTCACTTTGGCGTCAGTCCATCTTTGTTATAGATCTACTTTGCAGTTAAATTGAATTCAGGCAATTTGTAGTCACCACAGTTGAATTGAAAGTGCCAAAAATACTCTTTTATTTATCCGACATACATTACAGATACGTGTTTTTTTGACTTTGGCCACATACACTTTGTTCTTTGGGCACATAAGCCTTGCACTTAAATTGAATACTGCAATTTTTTTAGTCACCACAGGTGAATTGATAGGTGCCAAAAAATACCTTTTATTATCCGAATACATGTCAGATACGTGTTTTTTCACTTTGGCGCAGCCAGCTTTTGTTTGATAGATCTACTTTGGCAGTAAATTGAATACAGCAATTTTGTAGTCACCACAGTGAATTGATTAGGTTCCAAAAATACCTTTTATATCCCCGAATACATTACAGATACTGTTTTGACTTTGGCGCACTAATCAGCTATGTTCATTGAGGCACCTTGCGACTTAAATGTAATACTGCAATTTTTTAGTCACCACAGGTGAATTGATAGGTGCCAAAAAATACTTTTATTTATCCGAGAATACATGTTCAGATACGTGGTTTTTTCATTTGGCGCAGGCCAGCTTTGTTTGATTAGATCTACTTTGCAGTTTAAATTGGAATACAGCAATTTGTAGTCACCACAGGTGAATTGATAGGTGCCAAAAATACCTTTTATTATCCGAAACATTTCAGATATGTGTTTTTTTCACTTTCGGCGAAGGCCAGCTTGTGCATAGATCTACTTTGCAGTTAATTTAATACAGCAATTTGTAAGTCACCACAGGTGAATTGATAGGTGCCAAAATACATTGATTATCCGAAACATTACGAGATACTGTTTTTTGCACTTTGCCCAGTCCAGATTTGTTGATAGAGCCACCTTGCAGTTAAATTTGAATCCAGCCAATTGTTTAGTAACACTCGGTGAAATAGAATAGGTGCCAAAAAATACCTTTTATAATCCGATACAATTACAGATCACTTTTTTTCAAATTGGCGCCACTTAACAGCATTGTTCATTGAGGCACCTTGCACTTAAATGTGATTACAGCAATTTTGTAGTCAACCACATGGTGAATTGATTAGTGGCCAAAAAATACCTTTTATTATCCGAATACATTTCAGATACGTGGTTTTATTTTTCACTTTGGCGCAGGCCACTTTGTTGATAGGATCCTACTTTGCCGTTAAATTTGAATCAGCCAATTGTGTAGTTTACCACTGGTGATTTGATAGTGCCAAAAAATACCGTTTTTATTATCCGAATACGATTGTTCAGATACGGTTTTTTGACTTTGCGCACTACACTTTGTTCATTGACGCACTGGCTTGCACTTAAATTCTGAAAACAGCAATTTTATAGTCACCACAGGTGAATTGAAAGTGCAAAAAATACCAGAGTATTAACTACGAAAACATAACAGATACTCCCGTGTTTTTTCACTTGGGGCGCAGTCCAGATTTGTTTGATAGAGACATCTTGCCAGTAAATTTGAATCCAGCAATTTTGTTTTTTTTTGAGGGATTTGAGATAGCTGTTTTGGCGCTTTTATAAGAATTTTCCCCAAAACCCCTTTCCTACCTTCTAAATTTTTATATTCAAAACATGGAGAAAAAATTTCGGGTGGGGAACGAGCAAGGGGGGGTAGACGGGAGGTAGGGGACGAGAGAAGGTGCCCCTTCCCCAGTGCTGGCGACAACACGCATGCCACGGATCGTAGTTCAGGACCGTCAGGCCTTCATCGCGGGGTCGGGGCCCTGTAATAAAAGAACGAACACTCGCCAATTGCCTTTCATGGTTAATGCAACCGACCCAGCATCTTCCCTCCTCTTTCCGCAGAAACGGCCAAAAATGTCATCATCAGCATCATCCATCCGTCCAACAAAGCACCCAAATGTCAACTCTTGTACCCACCACTGGGGATAATCCATTTCTGAAGACCTTTTGATGACAAAATGCGGTTGGGGTCAAAAGGGCATGTTAAAAGATCAAGAGGGGATTTAGTCTGCTCTGACCCCAGTTACTGAGCCATCAAGGGGGGAAAGGGAACCCGGTAAATGGGGCAAAAATCGGGTGGTGGGGAAAACCCCTTGCAGGCCCTTGCTTGTGCCCGCAGCTTCTGGACAAAAGTAAACCCCCATTTCACCTTTTGATGATGATGATGAGAAAAATTGCGGATCCACCCCGGGTTCTTTTGGCAAAAATTTCTGCGAGCGCTTCATCAGGGGGAGAGGGGGAAAGACAAGGGTATGTAATAGGGGCCCCCGCCAAAAAAAGGGGAGAGGCTTTTCCCAAATCCGCGATATATTCCGCCAGCCACGGTCAGGCAAACCCCCCCCTCCTTATCGCCTTTAAAAAGGCCCAGGCCCTCTAAAGCCTGGGCCTTCTTTGACCCAAGCCCTGATTCCCCCAGCGTTTGTCATATCCCCGCCTTTGCCGTAAACGCATAGTAGAGGCAAGAACCTTAATTTTTTTAAACCCACCCCCAACATTCATCAAAATAAACGAAGCTTTATTAAAAAAGGGAAAAGGGAACACGGGCCCAAAAAAAAAGGCCAACCGAGGGGGGGCCTCCAACCACTATCACCCCCTTCTGTCCCCGCCCCTCCTCCTCCGCCACCCCCAAAGGGGTTCCTCAGCTCCCCAATTTTCTTAAATTTAAAGATCGGGGATCAGCCTCCGCTTAAAGCCCCCCCCTTGGGCCCGGAAAACCACCAGCACCACCAAGCCCCCACCTACCCCTTCTCCTTCCGCCGGGTTTTGAACGCCTTTGCTTTGCCGAAAAAGGGGCCAGTCTAGCGCCAGCCTTCTGTTTTCCAGGTTTGGGAGCGGGAAGGGAAACACAAAAAACCCAAACCACCCCAAAAACCCAAAAGCCTGAATGTCGGCATTGCCATTTTTTGGGCCTTTGGGAAAAAGTTCCTTTTCCCGTTTGGGGGAAAACACAGATGGGCCCCGCACGTCAGGGCCCTCCCCTCCCCCCCAATCCCAAAGATGCCGAGCAGGCATTTCTTTGCCAAAAAGCGCCCCCTGCCCTGGCCACCCCATTGTCATCTAAACTTAAAAAGCGGGTTTCGCTTTTGTGGGGGGAAAATCCATCTCCCCCACCGACACATGGACTAAAAAGCACGGCCAAGGCCGCTATATCTCTTTTGACAGCTAAAGGGGGTGACATTTTTTGGATGTCTGGGGGGTTAAACGGGGGCTCTCAGGCTGGGCGCAACGCTTTTTAAAAAAACCGCGGGTTTGGTTGCGGGGTTTCTTTCCCCCCAAGGCCTTGGTGGATCACGTGCCCAGAGACCCGGGCCGTGTTGAAATTAATTTTCCCTTTTGGAGACCATCCACCAAAAGGTCAGGAGCTGGGAAGCTTCCGAAAACGGGGACCGAGCGCGGGTGGGTGACAAAAACCTTTTTGCCAGGCAAGGGGTGTGCGAAAACGGGGGGGAAAATCTGCTGGCCCCCCAAAATCGGTAGGGGGAGCACACCCCTTGCCTGGCACAGGGCCCATAAAACCCTTTGGGCCCGTCCAAAAATTTTTCTAAAGATTACCCGGGTCGGGAATCCCTGTTTGAAGAAGGCTCGAGGTCGGGAGTTCGCACTTCACCCTTTTTGGGACCCTGCTTCGTCCCCCCTGGCTTTTTTCCAGCATCACTGGGCCCTCCCCGTCAACCGCCATTGTTGAGGGGGGCAACACCTGGAATTTCCCACCCTCCCCCATGCTCCAGCGTTTGTGGGCAGCGGAAATTTGCCTTTAACGCAGAATACAAAGTGAACGGGCCTGACAAGCAGGGGTTTTGCGGCCCTTTGGGGGTGTTAAAACCCCCCGAAGTGGGGCAGGTGAGAGAGCCCCTGCACCTTTCCTTGCCAGTTTTGAAGAACCACCAAAATGGTCTGGGGGGACAATCCCCTTGTCAGCATGGGGCTTTTTTTTTATCTTAGTTTTTGGGAACGATTTTGGACATTTTTGAAAAAAAAGGTCCCCCAGCGACGGAGGGGGGAAGAGGACACAATGGGGACACGGACCCTTTTTCTCCCCGTCAAATCCACAAGGCCCCCCCGTTTCCAAAATTTTTAAATGGGTTTCATTAGGCAGGGTTCGGGGCCCCAGAGCAAGTGAAAGGGGGCCCGCTCAGCTCTCAGGGTGCATCATCTCGGGAAAGTCGGGGGCGGGGTTTAAAGCATGTCCCCGGGGGGGAAACCGGAGGAGGAGGAGGGGAGGGGGGAGGGGGGAAAGGTTTTCCTAACACCATGTTTCCCGACTCCCTCCTTTGGGAAAAAGGGGTTTTGGCCCCCAAAATTTGAGGCGGAGGAGGAAGATGAGGAAGAAAAGGGTTTTTGCTAGTGGCCCTCGACCCAAAGGTTTGGGGAAAATTTCAAGGCTCACCCTTCTCACATGAGGCTTGGATGCCCATTTCCTCCAACATGATCCTCGCATTAAGGCCATCAAAATGAACAATAGTTACTGGGTGGCCCCCCTCCTGTTTTCCCCGGAACAAAACAAAACTCAGCCATTCCCCCCACCCACCCAAAAAGAGAGTAAAAGAAAAATGCGGGAAAAAGGGAGACCTTGCTGATTTTTTCAATGGAGCCATCTGTTGCGTTTTGCTTCACGTTCCCAAAAATGTAAAGGTGGAACAACAAGGGGACGTGACAGCAGTAAGTCCCCAAGTAGGGGGTAGCGGCAGCAGAAAGGCAAGGTGGGGGGAAGTCTAAGGGGTTTCCCACTGGCAATCTTTTTTTAAACCCCCTAAACCAACGCACAATGGGGGGCACCACCCAAACCCCACAGAAATCAGTTTAAAGTTTCAGGGTTTGCACGATTTATCGGGTTCCAAAAACCCGATTTTTTTTGGAAAATTGGTTCCGGACCCAATAGACTTCTGGGTACCCAAAAATGGACGAATGCCGACCCTTCCTCGCCACGCCATAGAGGTTTTTTTTTTCCTCCCCCACCCACCACTTTCATATGGAGCGGACCTTCAGCACGTGGGGGGTGCCCTTTTAAAACAAACGCCCCTTTCCCGGTTTTTTTTTTTTTTTTTTTTTTTTTTTTCCAAAAGAAAATGTGGATCTTTTTAAACCTTTCATCAAGTTGAATCAGAAATGGATCTCTGTTTGATGTTGTGGCCCCCAATTTGGGCCGGGGGGTAAACCGATTTTTTTTCCGGGTCAACTTCAAAATTCCTTTTCAAACAGAAATGGCCCACTTGAAAACTTTTTTTTAAAGTGAACATTGCTTAAAAAAATTTTATTTCTTTCCTCCTTTTTTTTCCCCTTTTCCCTGTGAGGAACTTTTAAAAGACAGAAAGGGTTTTTAAATGAAAACCCCGGGTTATTCCATTTTACTCACTTTATTTTAAAAATTTTTTCCCGCATTTTAAGGGTTTTTTGAGGTCATGTTGTTTGTGAGAAAACAGCATAATTATGGCCCTTTTGGGGAACAGAAATTTTGGCTGCTAAGTGGCAATTTCTCCCTCACCCAAATTTTTTAAAAGTGGCTGAGAATTTTAATTTTTTATAATTTTTTTTGGGGATGTTTCTGTGAGATAAAAAACAAAAAAATCATGGTCCCTTTTTGGGAAAAGAAATTTTCTTCTAAGTGCCATTTTTTTTCCTCACAATTTTTAAAATGGGGAGAAAATTTTTTTTTTTAATATTTTTTGGGGGCATGTAGCTGTGAGATACAGAAAAATCATTTGGCCTTTTGGGGGAGAAAAAGTTGGGTTCTAAATGGATTTCCCCTCACAATTTTTAACAGTTGGGTGAGAAGTCATTTTTTAATTTTTTTGGGCCATGCTGCTTTTAAAAGCAGCAATTTCTACAGGTCCTATTAAAAAAAAAAAAGTTGTTTTTTAACAGACATTTGTTCTTCAAAAATTGACCAAAGTGGGTCAAGGGGCATGCTTTTTAATTTTTGGGGGGCAAATTTTTTTTTGAAATGCAGCAATACTACAGGGCCTATTTAAAAAATGTTTTTTCTAAAAGACATTTGTTCTTCACAAAAAATCCCAAAAATGGCAAATTGGGGCATGTTTGAAAATTTTTTGGGGGGATTTTTTCTTTGACATTTCAGCTATACTTTCGGTCCCCATTCTAAAAAAATTTTTTTTTTAAAAATTTGTTCTTCAAAAAGTGCCCAAAATGGGTCAAGGGTATGCCTTTTAATTTTTGGGGGCATTTTTCTGTGACATTTCACCCAACTACAGGTTTTTATTCTAAAAAAAGTTGTTTCTAAAAAGACATTTGTTCTTTACCCAAAAATCAAGAGTGGCCCAAAGGGGTTTTGGTTCGGCAGAAACAGGGAAAAAGGTTTTGGACCCCTGTTAATGGACACAATTGCCCAAAAAGACTTGTTTTGGGAAGATCTTTAAATAGCAAACAATCCCTTATTTAAGAAAAACCTATTTAATACAATGAAAAAAAAGAAACAAAGACCCTGGGGGGATTCCATCCCATTTTAAAAATGTGTTTTTAGAATTTAAAAAAAAATAAAAAAAATTGCATGTACCCAAAATTTGCTGGTAAAAAAAACCCCCGAATTGTACAAGGAGGTACAGGGAAAAAATTGACCAGATGTAGGGTTATTCAAGGCATTTGGGGGAAAAAGCACGGACGAGAACAAAGTCAGAGACAATTTCCTCCCGCACGTTGAGTAAAATGAGAAAAAGAATGCCCAAAACAAAAAGGGGACCTGGGGTTTTAACAGGAGCGTTTTAAAAAAAATTTTTTCCAAGTGAAAACCAATTGGTCCGCACTCATACGGAGGGGCAAGCGCTAACCCAAAGGGTTTTACGTGTACTGAGGAAAGGGTGGAGTTCCACACCCTTTCCGCCCCTTTTCCCCCTCTGCTTTTAAACACGACAGTTTTTGTTTTGGGTCAACAGGGATTTTTAAAACCCGCTTTTAATGATGAAAGGAAAGCCAGCCTGGGCTCTCACCGCCAAACCCACTGGGAAACCCCGGCCCGGGGGCATTCTGTTGGCAAGGACAGTTCTAGCCAAAAGTCCTTTAACTAAAAAAGGTGGTTTTAAAAACTTTCCTTTTTTTTCCCGGCCCCTTTAATCTGGGGGTCAGACAGGTTTAATGGTTTTTAGGGGGCCCAGGAAAAGGGACAGTATATGTCCCAAATTTTAACAAATGGGTGGTTGAAAATCCTTTTTTTGGCACTTTTTTTAAAAGTGGGTCAAACAAGGGTTTTTAAGGGGCATTTGCGGTAAGGAAGATATAGTTAATTTTCCAGTTTAACCCAAAAAGGTGGTTTGAAAAACTTTCCCTTTTTTCGGGACTTTTTTGATCTGGGGGTCAAGCAGGTTTTTTGGGGGTCAAAGCTGCGTTCCAGGGCAAAGGGGTTTTTCAATGTCCAGGTTAAAGTAAAAGAAGGTTCAAAACCAAAACTCCCCCTGGGACTTTTTAATTTGTGGGTTTTCTGCAGTTTAAGGGCAAGCTGTGGGGACAAGACAGGATGTGAATGGTTTGGATTTTTTTCTGTGGGCTTTTTTAAACCTAATTTTGTTGGCCCAAAAATTTTAACACGTATCCCAATTTTACTGTTGTGGATGTTAAAATTTTAGCTTCTCCCCGCCCTTTTTTGGGTGTAATAATGAAGGTGGGTTTTTGCTCCCAATTGGGTTTTAATTTGGGAAACCCCCTCATAATCGATGGCCCCCACTTTTCGAAAAACCCTTTTCGATTTTGCGGGCCGGGGCTAACGACTATCGCTCATCTCGATACCCCAAAAAATCCTCAAAAACTAGTATTGTTACAATCAAACAAAACACATCCATTTTTAGATACATATTTTCTTGGCAATAGTCTGTTGGGGTTAATAATTTGGGAGACGAATCAGTTGACCTGTTTGGGATTATTTTCTTTTGGGTTTATGAATTTTTTGAGGGGTTTAGTTTTGTTTCACTATTATTTTATCATCAATCTTGATCTTTAATTGGGGGGAGAGGGAGAATTTTCCCCAAAAAATTAAATAAATGGGAAATTTTTTTAAAAAAGAAAACCATAAAATCCCATGGAAAATTCCGACTGATATCACCCCACCAGTCCTCGAAATTAAGGATTTTCAATCTGTTTAATAATTTTCTCATGGGGCACATTATTCACTATAATGCTCACCGAAAAAGAGTCAGCTTTCAATTGCAATTAAATTAAAATTCGCGAAAATACAATTCATAATAAAACCTCTATGAAAGGCCATGGAAAAATTTTAAACTTTTTTTGATTAGGCAAGTGTGGGAATGGAACCTTAACTTATGTCATTTTAAAGTTAAATGATTAGCAACATAATAAAATCGTAACATAGTATTGGTTAAAAAAATACAAAAGTTCATCAAATTCAACGAAGGGTGGGGAGATGTGAATGAAGGGTGGGGTATAGGTAATTTTAAAAAAGTTTCCCCCCTTTTTTCTTAAAATAAAAAAACTTCTACCCTATCCTAAAAGGCATAGTGGACTAATTAAAAAAGCTTTTCAGAAGCTTGAGAACACTGTTTGGGGATTAATAATTATGCCAAAATATTAAATATACCTAAACACTTTGCCCATCTATAATGTGGAATCATCCAGTATGAAAAAAATGAATAGATTTAGAACTTTTTGACATATCATGTCAAGTTAACTAACCCCTTACTGTCACAGCCAGTTTTGACCTTAAAGACATGGCCCCATTTTTTTTTAAATCTGACATGTGACACTTTATGTGAGAATAACTTTTTGACACTTATATCTATCCATGTGATTCAGAGATTGTTTTCTCGTGACACATTGTTCTAGGTTAGTAAGAAATTTTGGTCCACACAATCCTCATTTATTTGTGAAAAATATCACACATCATTAAAAATTAGAAAAATTTGCCATTTTTATTTTTTAGACATTAGGGGTAGTGTTGAGCGATTATTATCGACAAAGTTGAAATCGGCACAGTTTTTATGTTGATCAAAGAATTTTTAGATCATGCGATAATTTTAGGTTAAAATCTGTGTGATCCTCTATTAAGATCGCCGCCATTTTCGGCTGCTTCCTGTCATTTGTTTGGCGGCCAGCGAATGACTTACAGAATAGAGCAGGACGAATGTGTGTGCGACGTCATGAATGGGATGTGTATGGTTACGAATTGGCGGGTAAAATCACATGACCTCGTTTTACATAGAACAGCCCTTCCTGTTCAGCTCCAGTGTCTCTCAGGGTATCCATAGGCAGAAGGACGTGCCTCTGCTTGTGTCCAAACAGCTCAGCGAAAATAATCTATTTCTTCACAGATGATAAGCTCTTACTGTTTAGCTGTGATCCTTACACACTTAGTTAGGATTAGAGATTGGAAGATTTTATTGTAGTTAGGTAGTGATTTTAAGGAGCATTCTACCGACTGTTAAAGTCACGGGAGGGAACGGGAGGGGGGGGGGTGATGCCCGCCGGCGAACACAGACAAGCTCTATAAAGAGTACTGGATAAAGTTCACCAAGACTTAGTGTAGACATTGCACTGCATGTTAGCTTTATTAATTAAACAGTTTTCTATGTTGAAATATTTTCTGGAGATATTGGGCTGCCTGTGAGTGTTATATTAGGATACACACGATCTTTGTTTTGTAAACTGCAGGTCATTCTTTGTTGTGCATAACTCCACTGTTTAATGTATCAGTATACAGTTTCAGATAGGTGTTCATTTTAAATTTTGCCCCATTCTACTCACCTTTTGTTCATATTATCTTGACCTTGCAGGTAATTAGAATCGCGGCATATTTTGTAGTCAGCACAGGTTGATAGGGTGCAAGAATACACGTGTATTGTGATATACCGAATACCGTTACGCAGATACGTGTTTTTTCACTGTTGCGAGGACTTCAGCTGTTGTTCATTGGGGCACCTTGTGCACTTAAATGTGAATACGCAGCATTATGTTGTAGTTCACCTAACAGGTGATGAAAGTGGACAAAATGAAAAGTTGACTTTTTTATTGATCGAATTTAATTACGCAGATACGAGTTTTTTTTGTCACTTTGTTGCCCAGTCGCAGATATTGTTGATAGAGCCCCACCTTGCAGTTATATTTGAAATCCAGGCCATTTGTGTAGTTACCACAGGTGAATTGATGGGTTGCCAAAAAATACCTTTTTATTTTCCGAATACATTACAGATATGTGTTTTTTGCACTTTTGGCACCAGTCCAGATTTGTTGATAGAGCCACCTGGCCAGTTAATTTGAATCCAGCCAATTGTGTAGTTACCACAGGTGAATTGATAGGTGCCAAAAAATACCTTTTATTATCCGAAGACCTTTACAGATACGTGTTTTATGACTTTGGCTCACTTTGCTTTGTTCATTGAGGACCTTTCACTTAATGTGAATGCAGTTAATTTGTTGTCACACTGGTGAATTGAAAGTGCCAAAAATACCTTTTACATCCGAATCATTACAGATAGTGTTTTTTTACTTTGGCGCACTAGCTGCTTTGTTTATTCGAGGCACCTTGCACTTAACAGATAATACAGCAATTATGAAGTCACCACAGGTGAATTGAAAGGTGCCAAATATTACCTTTTATTATCCGAGACAAACATTACAGAGATGTGTTTTTTTGCAAAAACTTTTGCCCAGTCCAGCTTTGTTGATGAGCCAACTTGCAAGTTAAATTGAATCCAGGCAATTGTTGTAGTTACCAAGGTGAAATTGATAGGTGACCAAAAAATACCTTTTTATTATCCGAATACATTACAGATACGTGTTTTTTGCACTTTTGCCCAGTCCAGATTGTTGATAAGAGCCACCTTGCAGTTAAATTTGATCCAGCAATTGTGTAGTTACCAAGGTGAATTGATATGTGCCAAAAAAAATACCTTTTATTATCCGGAAGACTTTACTGTTACGTGTTTTTTGTCTTTGGGTGCACTACTGCTTTGTTCATGGGGCACTTGCACTTAAATGTGAATGCAGCAAATTTTTCGTAGTCACCACAGGTGAAATAGAAAGGTGCCAAAAATACCTTTTTTTTATCCGAGATCTAGTTATCTGATAGTGATTTTTTGCAATTTGCCCAGTCCAGATTTGTTGATAGGAGCCACCTTGCAGTTAAATTGGAATCCAGCAATTGTGTTAATTACCACAGGTGGAATTGATAGTGCTAAAAATACCTTTTATTATCCAGAATACATTTCCGATACGTGTTTTTTCACTTTGACGCAGGCCAGCTTTTAGTTGATAGATTACTTGCAGTTAAATTTGAATACAGCATTTTGTAGTCACAACGGTGAATTGACAGGTGCCAAAATACCTTTATTATCCGGAATAATATTCAGATACGTGTTTTGTCACAGTTGCGCAGGCCAGCATTGTTGATAGAGCGACTTTGCCGATAAATTTGAATACAGCAATTTTGTAGTCACAACGGGTGAATTGATAGGTGCCAAAATACCTTTTATTATCCGAATACATTTCAGATACGTGTTTTTTCACGTTGCACAGGCAGCTTGGTTGATAGATCTACTTTGCAGTTAAATTTGAATACAGCAATTTTGATAGTCACCACAGGTGAATTGATAGGTGCAAAAAATACGTTTATTATCCGAATACATTTCAGATACGTGTTTTTTCACTTTGGCGCAGGCCACGCTTTGTGATAGATCTACTTTGCAGTTAAATTTGAATACAGCAATTTTGTAGTCACCACAGGTGAAATTTGATAGGTGCCAAAAATAACCTTTTATTATACGTATACATTTCAGTTTCGTGTTTTTTCACTTTGGCGCAGGCCAGCTTTGTTGATAGAGCTACTTTGCAGTTATATTTGATCCAGCAAATTTTGTTTTTGATTTGGGATTTGAGAATAGCGGTTATGGGACTTTTAATAAGAGACATTCAAAACTCTTCCATACCTTCTCAAATTTTTTATCTCAAGAACCATGGAGCGAAATTCAGGTGGTTAAGCGATGCAAAGAGGGGGGTAGGACATGGAGTAGAGGTACGAGAGATGGTGCTCTTCCAGTGCTGGCGACAACAGCAATGCCAAGCGGATCGTCAGTTGCAGGACCATCAGGCCTGTCATCGCTGGGTCAGGTACCCTGGGAATCTCAGTAAACGATCAGCGTCGCCAATAGGTCCTTAGTGGTTAATGCAACCTGTATCAAGCAGTCTTACCTCCTCGTCCTCCCAGTCACGGCCACACAATGTCGTCATCAGCATCACCAGGCTTCCGTCAACATGAAGCAGCCCAAATGGTCAACTCGTGTATCCACCATGTGGATAATCCATATTCTGAAGCTCTTTGATGACAAAATGCGGGTGGGGGGCGTCACGACGGCATGTTAAAAGTTCAAAGGGGCAAGAGGATGATTTTCTCTACTCTGACGACCAGTTACTGATGCCATCAGAGGAGGAGAGGAAGCTGGTCAATCGGAAAAATCCCGGGCGGTCGGCAACGCCCTTGAATCCCTCTTGCTTGTAGCCAGCAGCTCCTGGTTGCAGAATGTCAGGACGGACCCAAGTCACCTGTGTTGATGATGATGATGACGACATTGCGGATCCAAAGTGGTCTTTTCAGCAGAATTTACTTGCGCGCGCTTAGCACTGATGAAGAGCTAGATGCTTGGGTAGTGTCAGTACAGGTTCCTCCTCAAAAAGGGAGGAGCGGTCGCCAGATGTCCGTGATATGATTCCGCAGCCTCGGTCAGCGCAACCCCCATCGTGCTTATCGCGTCTAAAGGTCCAGTACCTCTCAAGCTGGGCCTTCTTTGAGCAAGCCTCTGATTCACCCAGCGTGTCATATGCCGCCTTTGCCGTATACGCATAAGTACGAGGAAAGAACCTTTGGTGGTTAACCACCAACCAACATGTCTAGTCACATGCAGCGAATGCATGAGTTTGAAATGAAGGCAACACTTGGCCAAAAGAGGGCCAGACTGACGCCGGGCCTTCAATCCACGTCACACCTCTGTCCTCCGCCTCTCCTCCGCCACCACAAGCGTTCCTCAGCTGCCCATGTCTCTGAGTCATGATCAGGGATCAGCCTCGGCTTCAGCCTTCACGTCGCCCGAGTACCACCAGCACCACAGCGACCCATCCTACACCTTCTCCTTCCGCCAGTTTGACGACCTGCTACGCACGTACAGCGGCCAGACTAGCAGCCAGCTTCGTCTTCCAGGTTTGGGAGCAGAAGAAACCAATTTAACCCAAACCATCCCAAAGCCAAAAGCCTGAATGTCGGCATGGCCAGGCTTTTGGCCTTGGAAAATGTTGGACTTTTACGTCTGGTGGACAAGATGGTTCCGCCCCGGTCATGGCCCTTGCTTGCCCCAATACCAGATGCCGAGCTGGCATTTCTTTGCAGAAAAACCGTCCTGTCCTGGTCATCCACGAGTATCTAAAATTTCAAGCGCGTTGTCTGCATCTGTGGCCGGAAAAGTCCATCGGACCACGGACACAGGACTAGTAAGCACGGCCAAGGCCGCTATATCTCTGTGACAGCTCATACTGGGTGAGCTGGGTGGATGTCTCTGGGGTGACGGTGGGCTCTCAGGTCGGCGCACGCTCTTCAAACAACCGCAGGGATGGTGCTGTGTTCTTCCCCCAAGGTCCTCTGCTGGATCACGTGCCAAGAGATAACCAGGCCGTGTTGAATTTAATCTGTCTTGGAGACGCTCCACACACAGGTCAGGAGCTGTGGACGGCTCTCCGCAACGGAGACGAGCTCTGGGATGGGTGCCAAAGAACCTGTGCCAGGCAAGGTGTGTTCGATATACAGGGGCGAAATCTGCTGGCCGCCCTTAATATCGGTAGGGCTGGAGCACAATCCCTTGCCTGGCACATGTCATGAACCTTGTCGTCCAGGAATTTTCTAAAGAGCTATCAGGGTTGGGACTGCCTGTGCTAAGGAAAGGCTCGAAGCTCTAAGTTCGCACTTCCGCCGTTCGCACCCTGCTTTGTCCCCGCCTGGCTGCGTTTACAGTGTGCAGCTCGGCCTCCACGTCAACCGTCTCTTTGTTGACGTGGCAACACGTGGAATTCCACCCTCCACATGCTCCAGCGATGTGTCAGCAGCGCAATGCCATTCCGCAGTACGAAGTGACACTTGGCCTGACAGCAGCGGTGCGGGTCCTCAGGGGTGTTGAGCCACCGAGAGTAGGAGGGCAGGAGAAAGAGCTCTGCACTTCCTTGACAGTTTTGTGAAGCCACCAAATGGTCAGTGCGGACAATCTTTTGTTCCCTTGTCAGCATGAGCCATTGTGGTGTTCTTTGGTTCTGCGTAACGATCGTTGGACACCGAAAACAACAGGTACCGCCAGAGCGAGAGGAGACGGACACAGATGCGGGACACTGGAGGCTATCTCTACGTCAAATCCCAAGGAAACGACAGTTTCAACAAATTTCATCGGTCTTCATTAGGCAGTGGTTCGGGGACCAGGGACTAGTGCAAGGTGGCGCATCAGCTTCAGGTGTGCATCATATCAGGAAGTCAGGGCTGTGTTGATGCTGTGCACGGGAGGCAGCGGAGGACGGGAGGAGGTATTCCTAGACACCACGTACCGACTGTCCCTGCCCTTGGAAAGGGGTTGGCGCGAATTTGAGGCGGAGGGGGAAAGATGAAAAGATCAGTTTGCTGTCCCCCCTCGACCCAGAGGTTTGGGGAAAATAAAGGGCCCCCATCTCCAATGAGTGTTTGGGATGCTCCATTTCCCTCCAACATGATCCTCGCATTAAGGCCTCAAAATGAAAAACAGTTACTGGGGGGCCCCCCCTCCGGACCCCCCGGTAAAAAACAAAAACTCGCACTTTCCTTCCACCCACCCAAATGAGAGTAAAATGCAGGAAATGGAGACCTTGCTGATTGATAAACGGAGACATCTGTTGTGTTGTTTCCGCCCCCAAAAAGTCCGGGGAAACAAAAATCAGCGACGTGACTGCGTAGAGTGCCAAGTAGCAGTAGCGGCAGCAGCAGGCAAGGGCAGAACCCTAATGGGTGCCTCTGGCAACTTTATTTACCCCCCTCACCAACGATGAAATGCAGGAACACATCCAACAACAGAGACCACTTAAGATCATGGGCACGACATCTCGTTCAACCCGATGTTTTTGGATTGTGTTCGGACCCAATAGACTTCGGGGTATCCAAAAGGGACAAAGGGGGCCCGGCTCCTCGCCAGCCAAAGAGGTGTTTTGCCCAGCACCAGCGTCATATCGAGGGACCTTCGCACACTGGGGGAGTCTTCAGAAAACGCTTTGGCTTTCCACAGATTTGTGGATCTTTGATTTCATCAAGATAAATCGGGCTGGATCTCTGATGTTTGTTGCCCCCAATTGTTGCGGGCTACTTACATTCCTCTTCAACGAAAAGGTCCCCCTTTAAAAACTTTTTTTTAAAAAGATCATTTCTTACTGCAATTTTTATTCTCTTTTCCCAACAGTTCATTTTTCTGGTTTTGCTTGAGGGGACGTAAAAAAACAGCAAGGTTTCATGACAAAACCGTATTCCGTTCCTCCTTTTCTTTAGAAGTTTTCGCATTTTTTCAATGGTTTTGAGGTATGTAGCTGTGAGACACAGCTATAATTTTGGGCCTTTGGGAAAAGAAATGTGGTTTTAAGTGGCATTTCTCCCTCACAATTTTTAATGTGTCTGAGAAATCAATTTTAATTTTTTGGGGTCATGTAGTTGGAAAACAGCAATACTACAGGTCCAAATTTTAAAAAAAAAGTTGTTTCTAAAGACATTTGTTCTTCACAATTGTCCCAAAATGGCTCAAGGGGCAAGCTTTTAATTTTTGGGGCATTTTTTTTTTAAATGAGCTATTACAGGTCCTATTATAAAAAAAAAAAGTTTTTTTCTAAAAGACATTTGTTCTTCACAATTGTCAAAAAATGGGGTCTGGGTAGTTTTAAATTTTTTTGGGGGATTTTGCTGTAATTCCTATACTACAGGTCTATATAAAAAAATGTTGTTCTAACAGACATTTGTTCTTTACAATTGTCAAAAAATGGCTCAAGGGTGTGTGCGTCAGAAACAGGAAAGGTGGACACTGTTAAGAACACATATTGAAAAGGACTTGTTTTTGCAAGATTTTTTAAATAGCTATCAATCCCTGTATTGAGAAACCCATTTAATACAATTAAAAAAAAAGAAAAAAGCATGGTGGGATTCCTCCCCATTTTAATAATGTATTTTCTAGAATTAAACTACTAAAAAAATTGCAGTACAAAATAGTGGTAAAAAAACCTTGAATTGTACAAGGGAGCTCAGGAAAACTTGCCCAAAGTAGGTTATTCAGAGGACATGGAGTATGGACACGGACGAGAAAAAAATACGAGACAATTTCCTCCAGCACGTTGAGTAAAAAGAGAAAAAGAATCCCAAAAAAAAGGGGCCCCCGGGTGGATCAGGGGCGTTAACCACCCTTTTCCAAGGGAAGCTCAATTGGGACGACTATCGGAGGGCAAGCGCTACCCAGGACAAAGACAGGATATGTCCAGTGAAACTAAAATGGTGGTTGAAAGACTTTTTCTTCCGGCACTTTTTAATCTGGGGTCATGCAGTTTTGGGGCTCATGCTGTGGCCCAGGACAGGTATAGTCAATGTCCAGTGAAACTAAAATGGTGGTTGAAAAAATCCTTTTTCTGGCACTTTTTAATCTGGGGTCATGCAGGTTTGGGGCTCATGCTGTGGCCCAGGACAGGTATAGTCAATGTCCAGTGAAACCAAAATGGTGGTTGAAAGTCTCCTTTTCCCAGCACTTTTTAATCTGTGGGTCAGACAGGTTTAATGGTCATACTGCGGTACAGGACAGATGTAGTTAATGTCCAGTTCAACTAAAATGGTGGTTAAAAGACTCCTTTTTCCAGCACTTTGTAAATCTGGGGGTCATGCAGGTTTGGGGCTCGTGCTGCGTTCCAGGACAGGGATATTCAATGTCCAGTTCAAGTACAATGATGGTTCAAATCATACTGCCTTCTGGCACTTTTTAATTTGTGGGTCATGCAGGTTTAAGGCTCATGCTGTGGTGCAAGACAGGGATAGCTAATGGTTTGTAATTTTTTTTCTGTGGCTTTTATAACCTAAGTGTGTTGCCTAAGATGTAGCACATATCCATTTGAATGTTGTGGATGTTAATTCCAGCTTCTCCAGCCCTGTTTGAGTGTAAGAATGAAGGTGTTGTTGCTCTCCCATAGACTTTAATGGTCATCGATCATAATCTACCATCGACTATCGACTATCTTGTCGATGATGGCCGACTATCGACCATCGACCGATGTCGATGGCCAACGTAATCGCTCAACACTAATTAGGGGGCTAATAAATTTAGTATTCATTTTTTACATTTTCAAGAAAATTTTCAATATTCATTTTTTAGGGACCAGTCCAGTTCTGCAGTGGCTTTAAATGGCCAGTATGTTGGATACCCCCATAAATGTCTTCATATAAGAAATTACACCTCTTAAAGTGTCTACAGCAGTGTTTAGGAAGTTTGATAACCCTTTAGGTATTTCACAGAAATTATTACAAAGTGGAGGTTACATTTCAAATTTTAACTTTTTTTTGCAGATTTTTAGTTTTTATCCATTACTCACAGGAACACGGTAGATGTGACTTAACCCCTTAAGTTGTCACATAATCTCCAAAAAATTGGGAATCTCGCAAGAGAACAAAGAGTGACTTTTGATCACTATATTTACTATTTTGCCATAGGCAAACTTAAACTCTATCAGTTCTCTATCTATTAAACACTAAAACGTAACTTTTATTATATCTAACTCTTAACCTCTATACACACTATTTAAAAACCTGATCTCTATCCTCATCATTTAACCCTTTTTGCTTCTGAAAGAGGGAATAACTCCCTTTCTATCATCAAGTCTGGTGGAACCCCACCTATTAACAGGAGAGCCTTATATCTATAGCAAAGTACTAGCTTCAGTAAGGGATCCCAAGCCAACTACTTGGGGCAGTCGTCCCTAATCTCATAGACACAGAACAAATAAGGCCCCTTGTGACACCGTCTGCAGCAGGTGACACTTGTAGACAGAGCTGAGAGATCACAATTTAAAACGTCATGCCTGACCTCGCCGACATGTTTCGCCAGCTAACCTGGCTTTATCAAGGCTTAGAGGTCCGGACCTCTAAGTTCTGTGTCTATGAGATTAGGGACGACTGCCCAAGTAGTTGGCTTGGGATCCCTTACTGAAGCTAGTACTTTGCTATAGATATAAGGCTCCCCTGTTAATAGGTGGGGTTCCACCAGACTTGATGATAGAAAGGGAGTTATTCCCTCTTTCAGAAGCAAAAAGGGTTAAATGATGAGGATAGAGATCAGGTTTTTAAATAGTGTGTATAGAGGTTAAGAGTTAGATATAATAAAAGTTACGTTTTAGTGTTTAATAGATAGAGAACTGATAGAGTTTAAGTTTGCCTATGGCAAAATAGTAAATATATTTAACCCCTTAAGGACCCAGCCTGTTTTGACCTTCCTGACACAGCCCTATTTTTGAAATCTGACATGTGTCAATTTATGTGAGAATAACTTTTTGACACTTTTACCTATTCATGTGATTCAGAGATTGTTTTCTTGTGACACATTGTGGTTTAAGTTAGTAAGAAATTTTTTATCCATACAATCCTTGTTTGTTTGTGAAAAAAATCAAAATTTCATGAAAATTTGGAAAAATTTGCGATTTTGAAAGTTGCAAAATTTCTGCGTGCAAGACAGATAACTATTCACCACAAAATAGTTTATAACTAGCATCTACCATATGTCCACTATAGGTTGGCATCATTTTTTCAATGTCTTTTTTTTTTTTAACGACATTTGAGGGCTTAGAAATTTAGTAGTAATTTCTCACATTTTCAAGAAAATTCGCAATATACAATTTTTTAGGGACCACTCCAGTTCTGACGTGGCTTTGAGGGGCCTGCATGATAGATACCCCCATAAGTGACGCCATCTGAGAAACTAGACCCCTTAATGTATTTACAACACTATTTAGGAAGTTTGATAACCCTTCAGATATTTCACAGAAATTAAAGCAAAGTGGAGGTGAAATATCAAAATTTCACTTTTTTTGCAGATTTTCAATATTCATTCATTATTCACTGGAATACGGTAAATGTGACTAGGTAAATGCAACTTAATATCAATTCCCCCAGGTCTGCCATTTTTAGAGATATCCCATATGTGGCCCTAGTGCATTATTTGGCTCACCCATAAGCCCCAGAATAGGAGGAGCACCTACTATACTCTGGGGTCTCATTTTCAATACGATTTATTGAGGCGCCATTTCAGGTTTGAGGACACATTAAGGTGCTAAAACTTAACAAACACCCCAAAATAGCCCGAAAATTTGGAAACAAAAACCTTAATGAATATATCCAGGGGTGCATTGAGTTTAGCCCCCACGGTATTCAAAAATTTTTTTTAGCATAAGGCGGTAAAAATTAAAAAAATTTTTTTTTTTCAAAAATCTGAAATTTTTAGCTTAAAATGTTTATATATAAAGGAACCCGGGAAAAAAAAAACCCCTAAAACTTTTTTTAATCAATTTTTTTTAATTTCGGAAATCCCTACAGGGGGTAAAGCTGTTTGGGCGCTTGGAGGGCGAAAAGGGGAGGGGACTATTTGGCTTTTGGAAAAGCAGTTTTGGTGGGGCCTGTGCATTTGAAAAGCTGTAATTACAGCGACACCCCGCCCCGATCGCGCGAACCGCTTTGAGTTCTGCGATCCTCGGGGCGTACCATATCCGGTGGTGAACCCCCAACGACCGGAAGTATGGATAGTTAAGGTCGTTAAGGGTTTAATATTGTTCCCCCAGATTTTGCCATTTTAGAGATATCCATACATGGCCGAGTGTGCTATTCGTAACCAGAAGCTTAAGATTTTGGGGGCGCCTTCCAGGTTTGGGACACCCAAAGGTGCAAAACTTAACAAAAAAACCCCCTACAAGCCCCCATAGGAAACTCCCCCCTTTTTGGGAAATATACCCCAGTGGTTTAGTTTGGTATTGACCACACGGTGTCACAGGGTTTTCACAATTTTTTTTTAGCTTGGCTTGAAAATGAAAAAAAAAATTTTTTTCCAACAATCGCAATTTTTCTGAAATGTTAAATTTTTACAAAATCCGGGAAAAAAAGACCCCAATATTGTTATGCAATTTTCCAATTCGGAGGCCCTTATAGGTGTAAATGCTGTTGGGTCATGGCGGAATTCAAGGGGGGGGAGTGCTTTTTGGGGTTTGAAATGCAAAATTTTTGGGTTGGCCCCTGACATTTCCAAACCCTAAAGTACAGAACGGTGAAACCTTCCAGAAATTCGTCAAAAAATTTTTTATTCAACACCCCCCATGGTCCAGCAGGTGGTATTGTTCATTTTGGGGGCCCGAGGGGTTTCATACTTTTTTTTAGCACTGGGCCCTAAGATAAGGGGGTGGGAAGAAATGCAGTTTGCCATTGATTTTTGCTTAATTTTACAGGGGTTTTGCCTCGGTATAAATGACATAATAACTTTACGATGTTTGATACAATTACATACATTTTATATCATTTTTTATGTTTTCTTACTTTTACACAATAGAAATGTGTTTAGAAATTTTTTTGTTTTTATGTTGTCCTATTCTAACAGCCATAACTTTTTTATTTTTCTGTATGCAGAGCTGATTATGGGCTTTATTTTTGCAAGATAAGTTATCGTTTTTATTGGTACCATTATGGGATACATATGACACTTTGATCACTTTTAAATTTAAAGGTTTTTTTTGAGGTGTTTTGAACAAAATACGCAATCCCGTAGTGTTTTAATTTTAATTTTTAACAGCAGTTACCGTATAGAATAAATGACATGCAAGCTTTACTCAGCAGCTTGATACAAATACAGTGATGCCCAATTTGTATTTTATTTTAGGTTTTACTGCTTTTACAAAATAAAAAAAACTTTTATTCACAAAGAAAAACACGTTTTTGCATCGCCATAAAACATTTTTTTATTTCTCTGTCTATGGAGCTGTATAGCAGCTTGTTTTTTTGTGGGGTGGTTGCATTTTTATTGGTATCATTTTTTGGGGGGAAGCTTTTTTTTCGGTTTAAATCCCCTTTTGGGAAAACAGAGGAAGAAAATACTGCAAAACCCATTAGTGTTTTTTATTTTTATTTTTAACAGCGCTGACCGTGCAGTACATGTGATAAGTTAATTTTACTCCCTGGGTCGAGACGATTATGGTGATACCCAGTTTATATATTTTTTTTTCATGTTGACGCGCTTTTAAAAAAAAAAGTGTTTTTATTGTGTAAAACAATATTTGTGCATTGCTGTCTTATGATAGCCATAACTTTTTTATTTTTCTGTATGCAACTGACGGGATCAACTGACGTTTCAATTGGCACCACTTTAGAATTTATATGTTTTATTATTACTTTTTATGCCATGTTATGTGCTGCGGGATGATCAAAAATCACAATTCTGTAACTGTTTTTTTTTTTTACGGCGTTAACCATGCAGGTTAATTGACATGACAGATTTATAGGGTGGGACGATAACACATTTGTTTACTTAATTTATTTTTTATCTTTTTGGGGGCAATGACATCTGGTAAAGGGGATAAGGTTGGTGTACGTGTTTTTATTTTATTTTTTGTGTTTGTGTTTTACTTTTTTTTAACATTTTAAAAATTTAATCACTTTTCTCCATAGAGAATTTAAGAGTGATATGAGGAACACTGATACAATAGAGATCACTACAGATAAGAACGGCTCTATACTGGTCTCCACTGCAACTGTCAGTCACCATACTTGGCCACAGGTGATGCAGCATGAGGTCAGCGGTAATCTACCGTGACTCCCATGTCGCTATTGTGCAGAGCTCGCTTGTGAGCCCGCACAATGTACAGAATGTACGTCCATATACGGGAACGCACTTTCCGCCATGACATACCCAGCACACCCTATGTTGGGAAGGGGTTAAGTGATATGGAATTTGTTTTTATTTTATACTGCTCAGTAACTTAGACTACATGGCATTATTACATTATTAGCTATTATCATAGCTACTGGATGTAAAGTAAATAAAGCAAAAATAATCTAAATTCATTCTAGCTAAAATAGGAAGGTGCTATAGTTTTTAACCCCTTTCTGACAGCCAGTCAATTTTTTGGCTCTTTGTTTTTTTCTCCCTGTCTTCCAAGAGCCATATCTTTTTTATTTTCAAATCGACATAGACATATGAGGGCTTTTATTTGTGGAACAAGATAAGCTTTTAAATGGTCTCAATATCATATAAACTGGTAGGTTAACAAATGTAATTTTCACCTCACACTGTGTCAGGGATCCTCTTCATCCCCACGCCAATGCCAAAATATCTCGCTACACAGTGTATCGTATTTTTCAAAAAACTTTAGTAACATTTATTATAATTCACCAACAGTGACAAATATAAATATACAATACTTGCAATAATCGCATAGTCCAAATTCAAATGATTCCACAGTAGTGTTGAGCGATTATTATCGACAAAGTTGAAATCGGCATAGTTTTTAGGTGACGAATTTTTTAGATGCCATGCGTAATTTAGTTAAAACTCTGTGCATTTCTATTAATATTGCCGCCATTTTCGGCGCTTCCTGTTCATTTTGGCGCCTGCAAATCAGCTTAAGATTAGAGCAGGGTGAGCTATGTGTGCGACGTCAACCGACTGGGATGTGTATATAAACGGTTGCGATTGGCTGGAAAAATCACATGACCCGTTTTAATTAGAACCAGCCCTTTCCTGTTCCTGATCAGTGTCTGTCAGCGGTCTCATAGCATGTAGGACGTGCACTCTGACTGTGTCCAAACAGCTCAGTCGAAATTATTCTATTTCTTCACAGAGAAAGCTCTACTGTTAGGCTGTGATCCTTACAACCTCAGTGTAGATCAGAGATTTTGAAGATTTTGTAGTTCAGGCAGAGAATTTTAAAGGAGAATCTACCGCTGTAAAGTCACGGGGGGAAAGCGGGCGTGGGAGAAGCGGGGGGGGGGGGCGCGGGCGATCACAGACAAGCATCTATAAAGAATACTGGATAAAGTTTTCACCAAGACTTAGTGTAGACATTGCACTGCAATAGTTTTTTATTAACAGTTTTCTATTGACATATTCCTAGATATTGAGGCAGCCTTGAACATATATTAGGATAAATCTTTTTCTAGTAACTGCAGGTTCTTTGTTAGGTGCAAAAACTCACACTTTTATTATCAGTATACATTTCAGATAGGTGTTCTTTTCAATTTTGCCCATTCCAGCTTGTTGATATAGCCACCTTGCAGTTAAATTAGAATTCCAGCACCTTTGTAGTCAGCAACAGTGTTGATAGGTGCCAAAAATACCTTTTATTATCGAATACATTTCATGAACACGTGTTTTTTTCATTTTTGGCGCAGCTTTACAGCTTTGTTCATTGAGGCACTTTCACTTATATGTGAATACAGCAATTTTGTAGTCACCAACAGGTGAATTAAAAGGTGCCAAAAAATACCTTTTAATATCCGTTTACATTCAGACAGGTGTCCTTTTTTTCCACTTTTGGTCAGTCAAGCTTTGTTCATAGAGCTACTTTGTAGTACTAAAATTTGAATACAGCATTTAGTAGTCCCCACAGGTGGAAATTGATAGTTGCCAAAAAATACTTTTATTATCCCGTATCATTTTCAGACAGGTGTTTTTTTCACTTTGGTCAGTCAAGCTATTGATCATAGAGCTACTTGTAGTTAAATTTGAATACAGCACTCTAGTAGTCACCACAGGAGAATTGATAGGTGCCAAAAATACCTTTTATTATCCCCCGTATTACATTTTCAGACCAGGTGTTTTTTCATTTTGGTCAGTCAAGCTTTGTTATAGAGCTACTTTGTAGTTACAATTTGAATACGCAATGCCGACGGCTCGTAAACCACAGGTGAATTGATAGGTGCCAAAAAATACCTTTATTAACCCGTTATACATTTCAGACAGGTGTTTTTTTCACTTTTGGTCAGTTTCATGCTTTGTTCTTAGAGCTTCTTTGTAGTTAAATTTGAATACAGCAATTTAGTAGTCACCACTGGGGAATTGAATAGGTGACAAAAATACCTTTATTATTTCCGTATACATTTCAGACAGGTGTTTTTTTCTATATTCGGTTATCAAGCTTTGTTCATAGAGCTACTTTGTAGTTAAATTTGAATACAGTAATTTAGTAGTCACACAGGCGACATTGAATAGGTGCCAAAAAATACCTTTTATTACCCGTATACATTAGTAGGTGTTTTTTTTTCACTTTAGTCAGTCAAGCTTTGTTCATAGAGCTTACTTTGTAGTTTAATTTAAATACAGCCAATTTAGTAGTCACACAGGTGGATTGAATAGGTGCCAAAAATTAACATTTATTATCCCGTATACATTTCGACAGGTGTTTTTTTCACTTTTGGTCAGTCAAGCTTTGTTCATAGAGCTACTTGTAGTTAAATTTGAATCAGCAATTTAGTAGTCACCACAGGTCATTGATAGGTGCCAAAAAATACCTGTTTTTTTCCCGTATACATTTCAGACAGGTGTTTTTTTTCACTTTTTGGTCAGTCAAGCTGTGTTCATAGAGCTACTTTGTAGTATTAAATTTGAATACAGAAATTTAGTAGTCACCACAGGTGAATTGATAGGTGCCAATAATACCTTTTATTAATCCAGTATACAATTTCAGACAGGTGTTTTTTCACTTTGTCAGTCAAGGTTTGTGCCATAGAGCTACTTTGTAGTTAAATTTTGAATACAGCAATTTAGTAGTCACCACAGGTGAATGGATAGGTGCCAAAAAATACCTTTTATTATCACCGTATACATTTCGACAGGTGTTTTTTTCACTTTGGTCAGTCAAGCTTTGGTTCATAGAGCTACTTTGTAGTTAAATTTGAATACAGCATTCAGTAGTCACCAAGGTTGAATTGATAGATGTCAAAAAAATACCTTTTATTATCACGTATACATTTCAGATACGTGTTTTTTCACTTTCGGCGCAGGACAGCTTGTTGTAGAGCCACATTGCAGTTAAATTTGAATCCAGCAATTTTGTTTTGATTGAGGGATTGAGAATAGCTGTGATTTGCCGTCTTTTAAATAAGATGACCTTTCACAAAACTCTTCATACCTTCTCAAATTTTATATCTCTGAACATGGAGCGAAATTCAGGTGTAAGCGAGCAAAGAGGGGCGGTAGGACTGGTGGTAGAGGGTATGAGAGAAGGGCTCCTTCCCAGTGACTGGCGACACACGCATGCCAGGGATCGTCAGTTGCAGGACCGTCAGGCTGTCATGATGGGTCCAGGGACCTGTGAAAACTCAGTATCGCTATAGTGTACGACCAATCTGTCCTTCAGTAGTTAATGCTAACCTGCATGAGCAGTCCTACTAATCGTCCTACCAGTCACGGCCACAAATGTCGTCATCAGCATTCATCAGCATCCGTCAAAACATGAAGCAGCAAAAATGTCTCACTCGTGTACCACCACTGTGGATAATCCTTTTTCTGAAGGACCTCTTTGTGACCAAATGCGGTTGGGGTCAGTAAGGAATGTTAAAAGATCAAGGAGGCCAAAGAGGATTGATTTTATCTACTATGACGCCCAGTTACTAATGCCATCAAGAGGAGGAGATAGGAAAGCCAGTCAATCGGCAAAAATCCGGAGGGTCGGCACGCGTTGCAGTCCCTCTTGCTTGAAGCCCGCAGCTCCTGGATGCAGAATGTTTTGGACCGACGAAGTCACCGTGTTGATGATGATGATGACAACAATTACGGATTCAACGTGGTCTTTTCAGAGAATTGCTTGCGGAGCGCTTTATCACTGGATGAGGAGGAAGACGATGGGGTAGTGTCAGTAAGGGTCCCGTCTCAAAAAGGGAGACGGCGGTCGCAGAAGTCTGTGATATGGATACCAGCCAGCAACGGTCACGCAAACCCCGCTCCTCGCTTATTCGCCATCAAAAAAGTTCCAGGTCCTCTCACGGCCTGCGGACTTCTTTGGCAAGCCTCTGATTCACCCCAGCGATGTAATTATGCCGCGTTTGCAGTAAAAACGCATAAGTTGAGGCAAGAACTCTTAGGTGGTTAACCACCACCAAACATGTCTAGTCACATTGCAGCGAACGATGAGTTGAAATGGAGGCAACACTTGGCCAAAAAAAGGCCAGGAATGACGCAGGCTCAACCATTGTCCACCCTCTGTCTCTGCCTCATCCTCCTCCACCACCACCAATCGTTCTCAGCTGCCCATGTCTCTCACAGAGTCATGACTAAGGGATCAGTCTCCGCTTCCGCCTCCACCGGGTCGCCCGAGTACCACCAGCACCACCAGAGACCCATCTACCCTTTCTCCTTCTGCCAGTTTGTACGACCTGCACGCCGATACAGCGGCCAGTCTAGCAGAGAGCATTCTGTCTTTCCAGGTTTGGAGCAGAAGAAACACTTTAACCCAAACCATCCTAAAGCCAAAAGACCTGATGTACGGCATTGCCAGGCTTTTGGCCTTGTGAAATGTTGCCTTTCCGTCTGGTGGACACAGATGGGTTCTGCAGTCATGGCCTTGCCTGCCCCATTACCATATGCGAGCAGGCATTCTTTGCCAAGAAAAGCCGTCCCTGCACCTGGCAGCCCGTGGTCATCTAAAATTTCAAGCGCGTTGTCTGCATCTGTGGCCGGAAAAGTCCATCTGACCACCGACACATGGACTAGTAAGCAGGGCCAAAGGGCCCGCTATATCTCTGTGACAGCTCACTGGGTGAGCTGGGTGGATATCTCTGGGGGTGACGATGGCTCTCAGGCTTGGCACACGCTCTTCAAAACTGCAGGGATGGTGCAGGGCTCTTTCCCCCAAGGTCCTCTGGTGGCATCACGTGCCCAGAGAAACCAGGCCGTGTTGAAATTAATCTGTCTTGGAGACCGTCCCCACACAGGTCAGGGCTGTGGACGGCTTTCCGCAACGAGACCGAGCCTGGCTGGGTGCCAAAAACCCTTGTGCCAGGCAGGGTGGTGTGCGATAACGGGTGAAATCTGCTGGCCGCCCTTAGATCAGTAGGCTGGAGCACACCCCTTTGCCTGGAAACATGTCATGAACCTTGTCGTCCAGAAATTTCTAAAGAGCTACCCGGTTGGACTCCCTGCTGAGGAAGGCTCGAAGTCTAAGTTCGCACTTCCGCCTTTCGCACCCTGCTTCGTCCCGCCTGGCTGCGTTTGCAGCTCATCTCGGCCTCCCCGTAACCGTCTCATTGTTGACTTGGCAACACGCGGGAATCCACCCTCCACATGCTCCAGCGATTGTGGCAGCAGCCCCAATGCCATTACACAGTACGAAGTGACACATGGCCTACAACAGCGGTGCGGACTCGGGGTGGTTGAGCCACCGAGGGGGAGGAAAGGTGAAAGAGCTCTGCACCATCCTTGCCATTTTTTTTGAAGAAGCCACCAAAATGGTCAGTGGGCCCCAATGCCCTTTTCAGCATGAGCATTGTGGTGATCTTAGTTCTGGAGACGATCGTTGGACACTCTGAAACAACAGGTCCGCCAGCGACGGAGGAGGAACGGACACAGATGCGGGCACGGGGGCCCTTTTTCCTCCGTCAAATCCACAAGGCCCGACAGTTTTCACAATTTCATGTATTTCATTAGGCAGTGGTTCGGGGTCCAGGGCTAGTGCAAGGTGGCACATCAGCTCTCAGGTTGCATCATCATAGGTAAGTCAGGGCTGTGTTGAAGCTGTGCCGGAGGACGCGGAGGGAGGAGGAGGAGGAGGGTATTACTAGAAACCGACGTTAACGACATCCCTGACTTGGAAAGAGGTTGGCGCGAATTTGAGGCGGAGGAGGAAGATGAGGAAGATCAGTTTGCTAGTGCCCCTCGACCCAGAGGCTTGGGAAATCAAGGCTCCATCTCTCACATGAGTGCTTGGATGCTCCATTTCCTCCAACATGATCCTCGCATAAAGTCCATCAAAATGAACAACAGTTACAGGGTGGCCACCCTCCTGGATCCCCGGTACAAAACAAAACTCAGCACTTTCCTTCCACCCACCCAAATAGAGAGTAAAATGCAAGAAATGGAGACCTTGCTGATTGATCAACTGGAGACATCTGTTGCGTCTGATTCACGTTCTTCAAATGTCACGGTGGAACAACATCAGCGACGTGACAGCAGTAGAGTGCCAAGTAGCCGTAGCGGCAGCAGCAGCAGGCAAGGTGGCAGAAGCCTAATGGATGACCTCTGGCAATCTTTATTTACCACCTCACCAACGCATGCAATGCAGGGCACACATCCAACACACAGAGACCAGCTTAAGATCATGTTGCACGACTATCTGCGTCTCAACACCAATGTTTTTGGATGTGTTCCGGACCCAATAGACTTCTGGGTATCCAAAATGGACAAATGGCCCGAGCTCGCTCGCCACGCCATAGAGGTGTTGTCCTGCCCAGCAGCCAGCGTCATATCTGAGCGGACCTTCAGCACAGCTGGAGGAGTCATTACAGACAAACGCATCCGGCTTTCCACAGATAATGTGGATCGTTTGACTTTCATTAAGATTAATCAGGCATGGATCTCTGATGATGTTGTGACCCCGATTGCCGAGGTCACCGATTAGTTGCCGGTCTACTTCACACTCCTCTTCAAACAGAAATGGTCCTCTTGAAAACTTTTTTTAAAATGATCATTTCTTACTGCAATTTTTATTCTCGGTTCCCAACAGTTTATTTTGCTGGTTTTGCTGTGAGGAGACTGTAAAAGACAGCAAGGTTTCATGACAACACCGTATTCCATTTACTCACTTTATCTTTAGAAGTTTTCGCATTGTCAATGGTTTTGAGGTCATGTTGCTGTGAGATACAGCTATAATCATGGTCCTTTGGAACAGAAATGTGGCTTCTAAGTGGCATTTCTCCATCACAATTTTTAATAGTGGCTGAGAAGTCATATTTATAATTTTTTGGGGTCATGTTGCTGTGAGATACAGCTATAATCATGGTCCTTTGGAACAGAAATGTGGCTTCTAAGTGGCATTTCTCCATCACAATTTTTAATAGTGGCTGAGAAGTCATATTTATAATTTTTTGGGGTCATGCTGCTTTGAAATGCAGCAATACTACAGGTCCTATTCTAAAAAAATGTTGTTTCTAACAGACATTTGTTCTTCACAATTGTCAAAAGTGGCTCAAGAGTCATGTTTTGAATTTTTGGGGGCATTTTGCTGTGAAATGCAGCTATACTACAGGGCCCAATTTTTAAAAAATGTTTCTTTAA
>JAODAL010029541.1:47500-51429 GCA_025379985.1 Phyllomedusa bahiana | reverse complement strand
TTCCCCTAGCCGCGCTCCTGTTTCTGTCCCGGTGCGCGCTCCGTCCCTCGACCACGAACCATTGCTGCCTGTTCTGACCTTCCTGCAAGGGCAGCAACTTAATCAGCAGACTTCAATGATGCAGCAGCTCCTTGCCACTCAGCAGCAGCAGTCGGCTGCCGAGGCTCCACCCGTGGTAGCTGCTGCGGGGATGCCCGCCGCCCCTAAACTCCGGTTGTCCATGCCGACGGAGTTTGACGGGGACTCTAAGTTTGACGTTGAACTTATGGCTGATCAGTTCCCATCTGAAAGGTCCAAGGTGACCTTCGTGGTCAGTCTGCTCTCCAGAAAAGCCCTGGCCTGGGCAACTCCACTCTGGGACCGAGGTGATCCGGTCACTGCCGATCTTATGACATTCCTGCAGGAGTTCCGCAGTGTCTTCAAAGAGCCTGCCCACACCTCATCTGCCGAGACCACCTTGTTGAACTTACAGCAAGGGAGTTCCTTCGTAGGAGACTACGCCGTGCAGTTCAGCACATTAGCTTCAGAGTTGGCTTGGAACGATGCAGCATTGTGCGCCACGTTCAAGAAGGGCCTCTCCAGCCAGATTAAAGATGCCCTCTCCACCAGGGACCCTCCGTCTTTGTTAAGCAAGCTCATCCATCTGGCATCCCGTATTGACATCCATTTCTCTGAGAGACGGGAGGAGCTCCATCAAGAGCGTGAACCGCTCCGGACACGTCATCTACCCCGTCTTGTGCTGGAGTTCCTTTGGCCACCACTGCCTTCTTCGCAGCCAGCCAGGGAAGAAGCCATGCAAGTTGACAGAGCCCACCTGACTCGACAAGAACTTACACGACGACGTGAGGAGAACTTGTGTCTCTACTGCGGCATCCCTGAACATTTCCGCTGGGGTTGTCCGCTCCTTCCACAACGTCGGGAAACGTGCGCACCTGGGTTTCGTGGGAGAGGTGTCCCTAGGTGTGAACCATCCCTCTCCACAGCTCATGCTGCTGGTTCTGGTCACAACTAGTGTTGAGCGATTATTATCGACAAAGTTGAAATCGGCACGGTATTTACGTTGATCAGTTTTTTAGATCACGCGATAATTTAGGTTAAAATCTGTGCATAATCTATTAATATCGCGCCATTTTCGGCGCTTCCTGTCATTTTGGCGGCCAGCAAATCAGCTTACAGAATAGAGCAGGGTGAGATGTGTGTGCGACGTCATGACTGGGATGTGTATGGTTGCGATTGGCTGGAAAAATCACATGACCTCGTTTTACATAGAACAGCCTTTCCTGTTCATGATCAGTGTGTGTCAGTATCTCAAAGCAGTAGGACGTGCGCTCTGCCTCTGTGCAAACAGCTCAGCGAAATTATTCTCTTTGTTCACAGAGACAGCTCTACTTTTAGTTGTGATCCTTACAACTTAGTTAGATCAGAGATTTGCAGATTTTAGGTAGTTAGGAAGAACACAGACAAACTCTCTAAAGAATAATGGATATTGTGCACCCAGACTTAGTGTAGACATTGCATTGCAATAGCTTTATTATTTTAAATAGTTTTCTGTTGAAATATTTACTTGGATATTGGCAGCCTGAACTTATATTAGGATACAGATCTTTTTTAGTAACTGCAGGTCTATTTGTTAGGTGCAAAACTCCATTTTATTGTCAGTAAAACATTTCAGTAGGTTTTTCTTTTTTAATTTTGCCCCGTCCAGTTTGTTTTATTGAGCCCCATGCAGTTAAATTTCTCAATTTTATCCAGTCGTCACTTAGGAGTGGTTCGGGGTTCAGGCTAGTGCAAGGCGGCGCATCTGCTCTCAGGGTGCATCATCTGTAGGCAAGTCAGGGCCTGTGTTGAAGCTGTGGCCGGAGGATGCGGAGGAGGAGGAGGAGGTATTCCTAGACAACGACATTACTGGACGTCCCTGCCTTAGAAAGAGGTTGGAGTGCGAATTTGGGCGGAGGGGAAGATGAGGAAGATCAGTTTGCTAGTGCCCCTCTGACCCAGAGGCTTGTGGATATCAAGGCTCCTCTCTCACATGCGTGCTTGGATGCTCCATTTCCTCCAAATGATCCTCGCATTTAAGGCCATTCAAAATGGAACAACAGTTATGGGTGGCACTCTCCAGGATTCCCCCGGTACAAAAACAAAAAACTCCAGCACTTTCCTTACACCACCACATATTTAGAGAGTAAAAATGCTGGGAATTGGAGACCTGCTGATTGATCAACTGGAGACATCTGTTGCGTCTGCTTCATGTTCCTCAATGTCCGGTGGAACAACATCAGCGACTTGACAGCTGTAGAGTGCTAGTACGTAGCGGCAGCAAGCAGCATGCAAGCAAGGTGGCAGAGCCTAATGGGGACTTATGGGCAATCTTTATTTATTACCCCACCAACTGCATGCAATGCAGGGCCATCACATCCAATCACACAGAAACCAGCTTTAAGATCATGGTGCAACGACTATTCTGCGTCTAACACCAATGTTTTGTATGTGTTCCTGGACCCAAATAGACTTCTGGGTATCCAAAATGGACCGAATGGCCGAGCTTGATCGTCCACTGCCAAGAGGTGATGTCCTGCCAGCCAGCCTGGTCATATATGAGCTGACCTTCAGGCACAGTGGAGGAGTCATTACAGGGACAAACGCATCGCTTTCCCACAGATAATGTGGATCGTTTGACTTTCATCAAGATGAATCAGGATGGATCTCTGATGATGTTGTGGCCCCAATTGCAGAGGTCACCGATTAGTTCGCCGGTCTAATGGTCCTTCTTGATTCTTTTTTTTAAGAATGATCATTTCTTACATGCTATTTTTTATTCTAGTTCCCTACAGTTCATTTTGCTGAGTTTGCTGTGAGGAGACTGTAAAAGACAGCAAGGTTTCGATGACAACAAACCGTATTCCATTTTCTCACTTTTATTTTCCTAGATGTTTTCGCATTGTCACTGTTTTCGAGGTCAGTTGCTGTGATATACTGCTATAATTATGGTCTTTGGAACAGAAAAGTGGCTTCTAAGGTGGCATTTCTCCATCCACAATATTTAATAGTGGCTGGTAAGACTTATTTTATTATTTTTTGGGGTCATGTTGCTGTGAGTTTCAGCTTAATCATGGTCCTTTGGAACTGAAAAGTACTTTCTAAGTGGCATTTCTCCCTCACAATTTTAACAGTGGCTGAGAAGTATTTTATAAGTTTTGGGGTCATGACTGCTTTGAAATTGCAGCAACGCTACGAGTCCTATCTAAAAAATGTTGTTTCTACAGACATTTGTTCATTCACAAATTGTTTTAGTGGATCAAGGGTCATGTTTGAATTTTTTGGGGGCATTTTGCTGTGACTGCAGCTATACTACAGGTCCTATTATAAAAAATGTTGTTTCTAACCAGACATTTGTTCTTCCAATTGTTAAAAGTGGCTCATGGGGTATGTTTTGAATTTTTTGGGCGCATTTTGTCTGTGAAATGCAGCTAGACTACAGGTCCTATTGTAAAAAAAATGTGGTTTTTTTAACAGACATTTGTTCTTCCAAATTGTCAAGAGATGGCTCAAGGTGATGGTGCTGTCAGAAACAGGATTTAAGGTTAGGACACTGTTAATGGCCACATATTGCAAAATGACTTGTTTTTGCAAGATCTTTAACATAGCTAGCATCCCTGTATATGCAGACAACCCATTTAAACAATTAAAAGAAAACAAAGACATGGTGGGGAGATTCCATCCTATTTTATAAATGTGTTTTCTAGAATTAAACTACTAAAAAAACGTGCATGTACAAAATACTGGTAAAAAAAATCCTCTGTATTGTTCACGGGAGGTAAAGGGAAGACTTGGACCAGAAGTAGGGTATTCAGAGGACAATGGAGTATGAGCACGGGACAGAGAACAAAGAACAGAGACCAATTTCCTCAGCACGTTGAGTGTAAAAATGA
>JAODAL010029541.1:27500-32500 GCA_025379985.1 Phyllomedusa bahiana | reverse complement strand
TTTTTGTTTATTTTTTTAATTTTCTTTTTCTTTTTGTGTTTTTTTTCTTATTATTAATTTTTTAAAATTTTTTTTTATGTTATTTTTTCTTTTTGTTTTTTTTATTTTTTCTCTTTTTCTCCTTTCTCCTTATTGTCTTTTTTTTTTTTCCTTTTTGTTGTTTTTTTTTTTGTGTTTTTTATTTAATAAATTATTAATTTTACCAATCTTTATCCCTCCTATATATATATCGCTCCCTCTCCCTTTCCCCCCTAGACAGTTGTTGATTTATGGTTTTAGCGTTATTAATGTGGGTATATTTTGTGTTTATTACTTCAGTTGTTTTGTTATTTTTTTGTAGTAGTGTGTTTATTTTGGTTTTTTTGTTGTTTTGTTTTATTTTATTGTTACCTGTTTTTATGTTTGTCACTTGATTCTTTATTGTTTTTTGATTTTATATTTTTTGCCTTTTGTTTTAGCTTCCTTGTGTTTTTTTTTTTGTTTGTTTTTTATTTGGTTTGTGTTTTTTTTATTTTCTTTGTGATGTTTCTTATGCTTTTTTTTTATAGGTTTTTACTATTTTTTAATTCGTTCTTCTTTTTTTTTTTTTGTTTCGTCTGCTTTGTGTTTGGGGTGTGAATTTTCTTTTGTGTGTTCTGGCTTGTTTTGTGGGGTGTGTGTGTTTTTTTTTTTTTTGTTTTGTTGTTTTTATAGTGTTTGTGCGCGTGGCGGCGTGTTCTGCGTGTGGTTGTGTGTTTTTTTTTTTTTTTTTTTTTTTTTATTTTCAATTTTTCTTTGTGTGATGGTGTTTGTTTTTTGTTTTTTTTTTTGTTTAATATTGTGTCCATTGTTTAGGACTTTTGTTGGGTGGGTGTGTGTTTTTTGGTTTCTGTGTGTGTAATGTATTGTTATGTGTGATTGCTTGTGTGTTTAGGGAGGTGTGTGGGGTTGGTTTGTGTGAAGGCGTCGTTGTTGGGGTCGGTAGGGTTTTTGTGTTGTAGTGGATGTTGTTGTGGTGAGTGGTGTGTTGGTGTGTGTGGTGGTGAGTCTTTTTTTTTTGTGTACCTGTGTGTTTTGAGTTTTTTATTTTTATTCTTACTAGTTAATCTTCATTCTTTCGTTATTATTTCATGTTTTCTTTTTTTTTAATTTTGTTCTGTTAGGTCTTTTTTTTTCATATTCATGTTCTTTGTTTGTTTCTCATTTTTTATTTTGTCTTTTTTTATTTTATTCTTTTTTATTTTTTTTTTATAAATTTTTGGATACATCTTTTGTGGTATGCGTCTGATTTTTTTCTTTTTTTGTTTATTTTTTTTTTTTTTTTTTGTTAGTTTTTTTTTATTTTTTGTTGATTTTTTGTTAAAATGTTTTTTGTTGTCTTCTGTGTGTACTTTTTTTTTTTTATTATGTTCTATACCATATCTTTTGGGTTTGTTATATTATTTCTTTTTTTTTTATTTTTCTCTTTTATTTATTTTTTGTCTTTATTGTTTGTTTTGTTTTATGTTTATATTTTTCTTTTGTTTCTTAATTTTTTCTTTTTTTTTTGTTTTTTTTATTTTTTTCTTCTTTTTTTTTTTTATTTTATCTATTTCTTTTTTTTCTTTTTGTTTTTTTATTTTTTTTTATCTAGTATTTTTTTTTTTTTTTTTTATTGTATTTTATTTTTTTTTTTGTTTTTTTTTTTTTTTGATCTTTGTTTGTGTTTTTTTGTTTTTTGTCTATTTTTATTTTCTTTAGTTGATTTTTGTTGTTTCTCTTTATTTTTTATTTTTTATTCTCTTATTTTGTTTTTTTGTTTTTTTTGTTGTTTTCTTTTTTTTTTTCTTTTTTTTTTTTTGTTTTTCTTTTTTTTTTTTTTTATTATTTTTTTTCTCGTCCTTTCATTTTTTTTGTCTTTTACTTCTTTTTAGTTATTTATTTTTTCTTTTTTTTTTTGTTTTTCTTTTTTTTCTTTTTTTTATGTTTTTTTTTTGTTGTCTCCATTTTTTTATATTTTTTTTGTTTTATTTTTTTTTATATTCTGTATTTATTTTTCTTTGTTCTTCTTTTTTTTTTTTTTTTATATTATCTTTGTTTTTGTCATTTTTCTTTTTTCTTTGTTTTTTTGTTTTTTTCTCTTGTTTTATGTTTGTTTTTTTTTTTTTTGTTTTTTTTTTTTTATTTATTTGGTTGTTTTTTCTTTTTTTTGTTGTTTTGTTATCTTTGTTATTTTTTATTTCTTTTTGTTGTTTATCTAAATTATGTCTTGTTTTTGACTGGTTTTTTTTGTGTATTGTTCGTTTGTTATTTGTTTTGTCTGTTTTTTTATTTTTTTTTTTTTGTGTTTGGGGTTCTGATTGCTTTTTGTTATTCTGATAATCGTTTTGTGTGGTTTGTTATAAGGTTATTTGTTAGTTCGGTGTGATTTAAGTTTTTTCATATTTTTTTTTCATCGTCATCTCTAATTTTTTTTCTCTCATTTTTTTTTTTTTTTTTTATGAATGTTTTAATTTTTGTGCGTGTGTTTTTTTTTTTATTTGATATGTTGGATTAATTGTTTTTGTTATTTTCTTTTTATTTTTTTACTTCCTGTTTTTTTGTTTAGTGTTATGTCTCTTTTTGGATTTGTTATGTGTTTTTTATGTGTTATATTTGTGTTTTTTCTTTGTGTGTTTCTTTACTTTATTTTATTATTTTATTCTTTAATATGTGTTACTTTTGTGTGCTATGTAAGTTTTTGTTATTGTAATTTATTTGTTGTTTTTTTGAATGGTGTGTGTGTTTGTATTGTGATGTATTCTTTTTATGTGTGGAATAATGCGCGTATTTTTTTTTTTGTTTTTATCATATTTTATTGTGAGTGCTTCGCGGTGGGGTGTGTCGTAGTGTTTTGTAGGTTGTGTGTTGGTGATTTTATTACTTTTTGTTTTTTTTTTGTTTTGTATTTAGGTGTTGTTTTCGTGTTGGTTCGAGTTGTTGTGTTGAGGTGTCCACTTTTTGGTTTCTGTTTCTTTTTTGTTTATTGTTTTTCTTTTTAGGTGTGGTTGTTTGTTCTTTTTTTTTTGCCTTGGTTATATTGTCTAGTGTTGCTCTTGGTTCGTATATAGTTTTTTTTATTTTATTTTTATTTTTTTTTTGTTGTTGTTATTTTTTTGTGTGCTTTTGTTTTTAATTGAATGGACTTTGTGTGTGAATGTTTATTGTTTTTTTTGTTTCTTTTCTTTTTTGTTTTGTTTTATGGTTTTTTTTGTTGTGTTCTGGTGTGGTGTGTTTTTTTTTTCTTGTTTGTATGTATGGTTCTGGTGTGCGAGGTGAAGTTTTTGATTTTTTTTATTTTTTTTATTTTTTTTTTAGCTTTTTTTTTTTTTTTTTGTTTTTTTTTTTTTTGTATCTTATTCATTTTTATTTTTATTTCATTTTTTTGTATTTCTTTTATTTTGTTTTAATTTTTTTTGGTTTTTTGTGTGTTGTTTTCTTTCCTACTTTTTTTAGTTTTTTTTTTTTTGTTTTTTTTTCTTTCTTTTTTCTGTTCTTTTTGTTTTTGTTACAATGTTTGTGCTAGGTTTTGTTTTTTGTTTTTTGTTTTGTTCTTATTTTTGATTTTTTTTTGTACTTACTGACATGCAAAGTTTTTTGAGATCTTATTGTCAAGATTGTCTATTCTTAGTTGTATTTTTTTTTGAATATTTATTTTTATTTTTTCTTTTTGTGAGTGTGTCCTTTTTTTTTTTCTGTTTTTTTTTTTTTTTTGTTAATTATTTTTATATACTTTTTTTTTCTGTTTTTTTTTTTATTTTGTCTTTTTTTTTTTTTATTTTTATCTTTTTTTGTTTTATGTTTTTGTTTTGTTTTTTATTCTTTGTTTTTTGTTTTTTTTTCTGTTTTTGCTAATTTTTTTTTATCTTTTTGTTGTTGTTGTTTTTTTTGTGTTTTTCTGTTTTTTGTTTTTTTTTTGTTTTTGTGTAGATATCTAAATTTGTTTGTTTTTACGTGTTCGTTTTTTTTTTTTCGTGTATTCTTGTTGTGTTGTTTGTTTTATTTAGGATATGTCTTTCGTTTTGCGCTTTTTTTCTATGTTAGGGTGTTTTTGTGTGGGTGCTGCGGTTGTATTCTTTTTATTTTTTTCTCTTGTGTGTACATATAATTGTTGTTTAGTACTGTTTTTTTTTTTTTGTTTTTAAGTGTTTTTTTTTTTTTTTATTTTTTTCTTGTTACTTTTTTTTTTCAGGGGGGGGTTTGTTGTTTTTTTTTCATTGTTGTTGACTTCTATTTGTTATTTTGTTGCTATTTTGTCTTAGGGTTGTGTATTTCCTATTCTATTAGCAATTTTTGGTTTTTATTTTTTGCTCCTTTTTTTTTTTTTTTTTTTCAGTTTTGTTTATTGGTTATTTTTTTTTTTTTTTTTGTGGATTTCGATTAGGCTATGGTGTGATCTTTTTTTTTTTGTTTTTTTGTTTTTTTCTTTTTTTTTTTTATAACTTATTTTTTTTTTTGTTTTTCTTTGACCTATGTGTTTGGCTTAAGGAATGTGTGTTTTTTCTTTTTGATGTCCTTGTATGTGTGTTTGATTTGTTAGGTTCTTTTGTTAATTTTCGGTGTTTGTGAGTTTTTTTTGTATGTGGTATCCTCTTTGTGATTATATTGAGATGTGTAAGGTGTTTGTACTGTGTTGTTTTGTCTTTTTTTTTACTTTTCTATTTTGTTTTTTGTGATGTTCTACCCGTTGCTGTTTTTTTTTTTTTTGTCATTTTTTTTTTTTTTTTCGTTACTTTTTTTTTTTTTCGTGGTTTTATATTTTGTCTTGTGTTGTTTTGTGTTAATGTGTTTTTTGTTTTTGTGTGTGTTGTAGTTGTTTCTTTTTTCTATTTGTCTGTTTGGTTGTGCTTGATAATTATTTTATATCTCATTTTGTATGGTTTTTTTTTTTTTTTTTAGTAGTGTCATGTTTATTTAAGTTTTTTTTTTTTTTTTTTTTTTTTTTTTTATTTTTTTTTTTTTTTTTTTTTTTTTTTTTTTTTTATTTTTTTTTTTTCGTTTTT
>JAODAL010029541.1:0-20000 GCA_025379985.1 Phyllomedusa bahiana | reverse complement strand
ATCTATTAACGACTATCGGATATTCTTTTTGTATAATTGCCGATATCGACTATCGACCCGATGACGATAGTCAACGTTATCGCTCATCACTAGTCACAACTAATTCTGGAATTTTGTTTCAAATGGCTGCCTTTCTGGATTCTGGATCAGCCGGTAATTTTATGGATGCGACTTTGGTGGCCAAAAATCGTCTCTCGGTGGTCTGCTTAGACCAACCCTTGATCATCTTGTCGGTTAGTACTGTAGTGAGCTTCTGAGCGACTCTATCCTCTTTTGGACTGATCTAGTGGTCCTACAAGTTGAGGAGAGGATCGCATCCTCGCTGAGTGCGCCCCATTCCTCTACAACCATCTCTCAAGCCTCTACCAGGCCTGCTGCTACCATATCAAGACTCCCAGGAATTCGTGGAAGCCTGTACCACCCGTGCTTGCAACAAGTCACCTCCACTCAGACCTGCGGGGTTCCTCCAGCCTCTGCCGGTACCTAGCATTCCATGGGGCCACATTGCTATGGACTTCATCACCGATCTACCTCCCTCTGACGGTAATATGGTTATCTGGGTGGTTATTGATTGGTCCAGTCTTTTACCATGGTCAGAGTTTTTGTATAAGTCTCTGTACTCTGATTCTGGTGGAGCATCCCCCTTCTTTATTGTCTTTGGTCGGCACCCCCGTCCTCCCCTTCCGCTGCCCTCTGCCTTCTCTGATGTCCCTGCCTTGGACAATCTGGTTCGCGACCTTTCTGCCTTTTGGAAGGCGACTCACCAACTCTGCTTCAGGCTCTGCTCGTTTTTTTTTATATGAAGTTCAGGCAGACAAGAAGAGAAGACCACCTCCATCCTTTGTTCCGGGAGATAGGGTTTGGCTGTCTGCCAGGTATGTCCGCTTTAAAATCCCTAGCTACAAGCTTGGTCCTCTTTGAAGTTCTGAGACACATCAATCCGGTGGCTACAAACTCCGGCTCCCCTACTATGGCATCCCAAAATACTTCCAGTCTCCCATGCTGGAAACCGGTCATCCTTAACAGGTTTCTCTTCGGTCAGTGTTTTCCCTCGTCTTCCTGTAGCTGGACTCACCAATGTTTTTTACCGTCAAGGAAATTTTGGCCATGAAGACGGTTAGGGGGAAACGATTTTTCTTGGTCGACTGGAAGGGGTTTGGGCCGGAGGAAAGGTCGTGGGAGCCAGAGGATAACTTCCTGGACCGGGGTCTCTGTAATAGGTTTATGCGGGCCAGGAAGAGGGGAAGGCCTAAAGGGGGGTACTGTAACGAGTGTCCCCGCGACCCTCGTGTCGGGTCGTGGGCACACCCGCACATCTGCAGCGGACTCAGATGCGAGCGGTGCCGCAGTCCGGTACTCGGACTGCATGCGCACCCGTAGCTCTGTTCCTAACTTACCTAACCGCGCTCCTGTTTCCATCCCGGCTTGGTTGGTTTCCCCCCCCCCCCCCCCCCCCCCCCCCCCCCCCACCCCCCCCCCCCCCCCCCCCCTCCCCCCCCCCCCCCCCCCCCCCCCCCCCCCCCCCCCCCCCCCCCCCCCCCCCCCCCCCCCCCCCCCCCCCCCACGGCCGCTGGGTCCTATTTTTAGTTCTGACCCTTTCTTATTGCCTGCCAAATCATTAGTGCCTCTGCCTATAGAGGGGCATTCCATTGAGTCTGGTTGCCTTTACCTGTGTATCGTTACGGTCAGGGTGTTCCCGCAGCCTGCAGGGTTGGCTGCGGGCGCACCGTTGTCCCTCGGCGCCCCCCGCGCCACGGTCCTCATGTCGGGCCACGGACGCATTCGCTCCCCTGGAAGCAGCACTTACCCAGCCACGCTCTTGTCCCCGTGCGGCTCTCTGCAGGCTGCTGCTCACGCTCCCTTCCCCTAGGGCATGTGCGGCAGCTCTTCCAGATTTAAAGGGCTAGCGCGCCGGTAATTGGTTAATTGCCGGCCAGTGGTCCTAAATATTGGTACCGCCTCCGGCACTTCCTCGCCGGATCTTTGTGCCCTCTGCCTTTAGAGAAAGCGTTTCCAGAGTGTGTCCTAGTGTCTTCTACGTTGCTGACCCTTCGCCTACGTCCTTCTTGACGACGACCATTCCGCCTGCCCCTGACCGGTTTGGCTCGTCCACGACTACCAAAGTTTGGTGTTACGGATGGGTACCTTGCTGCATCTTGGATTCCACATCAAGCTAGTCGCGCTAGGGTGCGACTGGCAGGACTCCCACCGCAGAAGTCCATCCCAACTTTGCGGCGGGCTCTGGTGAAAAACCGGGACTACTTAGACCCAGGTCCCTGGCGCGGCAATTATCAAGACTGCGGTGGTTCCAGAGGATCCACTACTCCAGCCGTTACAGTTAGTTCGGCCATGGATCCCGCAAGGTGCCTCTGTCCCAGTATTGCGGACCTCACGTCCGTTGTTGCCCAGCAGTTGCAGCAGATTGCGCAACAGGCTCAGCAATTGGACCAGCTATCTGATATGGCGCGGCAGCTTCTCACGTCTCAGCAGCAGCTGCTACCTCCGCCCGTGGTTCCTCCTACACCTTCTATCCCGTTGGTTACTGTGGGCCCCAAGCTTCGACTTCCCCTACCATCCAAGTTCGATGGGGATCCGAAACTCTGCAGAGGTTTCATCACCCAGTGCTCCATGCACATCAAGCTTATGGCCGACCAGTTCCCCACTGGAAGGTCAAGAGTGGCGTTCGTGGTCAATCTACTTTCCGGGAAAGGGCCCCTTGGGCTTGGGAAAACACCCCTCTGGTACAGAAACGACCCTATGACCGCAGACCTACAGGCCTTCCTTCAAGAATTCCATAGCGTCTTCGAGGAACCAGCGCGTTCGTCATCTTCTGAGACGGCACTGCTGAACCTTCGACAGGGCGACTCCTCCATGGGAGACTATGCTGTTCAAGTTCACACCCTGGCCTTGGAGCTCTCCTGGAATGACGCAGCTCTTTGCGCCACCTTCAACAAGGGTCTATCCAGCAGAGTGAAAGACGCACTGGCCGCTAGAGACCTTCCGTCCTCGCTGAACGAACTCATCCATCTGGCCACCCGTATTGATGTGCGTTTCGCCGAGAGACAGGAGGAGCTCTGTCACGAACGAGACACCGTACTTCCCCGCCGGTTACCTCGACTGGCCCCAGTGTTCCAGAGGCCCACACTGCCATTTCCACAGCCTGCCAGTGAGGAACCCATGCAGGTGGACCGGGTCCACTTATCGGAACAGGAGCTGTCCCGTCGCCAGGTGGAGTATCTATGCCTGTACTGCGCTAGGCCGGGTCATTTTCTACCGAGTCTGCCCACAACGTCCTCAGCGGCCGGGAAACGATCGCACCTAGGTCCCGTGGGAGAGGCGTCCCTATGTTCAAATTCTCCCGCTCCACGACTGATGGTGCCGGTGGTAGTCACGAGGGATGCTGGCCTCTCGTTTCAGGCCTCTACCTTCCTGGAATCCGGATCTGCTGGGAACTTCATCCATGCCTCCCTGGTATCCCGTTATCGCCTGCCGCTGGTCCAGCTGGGAAAACCGTTAGTGATTTCATCGGTCAGTGGGGAGCTTCTGAGTGACTCCATCCAGTATGTCTCCAAGCCGGTGGCCCTCCAGGTGCGGGCCCTGCACAAAGAGAAGCTCTCCTTCTATGTGCTACCTCGGTCATCCTCGGCGATCCTCTGGGGGCTTCCATGGCTGCAGCGTCATACCCCTACGCTCGACTGGAGGACCGGTAAAGTCATGCGTTGGGGACTGGATTGCCAGAATCTCTGTTTGGGGGATAGTCTATCCGTTGTCGGAGCCTGAGACTCAGGCCATGTCGGCCTACATACAGGAGAACTTGCAGAAGGGCTTTATCTGCAAGTCCTCTTCTCCAGCCAGAGACGGTTTCTTCTTTGTTGAAAAAAAGGATGGTTCTCTCCGCCCTTGCATCGATTACCGGGGACTTAATAAGATCACCGTGAAGAATCGTTATCCGTTGCTTCTGATTTCTGAGCTTTTCGACCAGCTTCGGGGAGCCAAGATCTTCTCCAAATTAGACCTGCGGGAAGCATACAACCTCGTTAGGATTCGAGAGGGTGACGAATGGAAGACGGCCTTTAACACACGTGACGGGCACTTTGAGTATTTGGTGATGCCTTTTTGACTGTGTAACACCCCAGCCGTCTTCCAGTAATTCATTAACGACATCTTCAGAGACCTCCTTTACACCGGTGTACTCGTCTAGCTGTACAAACAAAATTTATTAGAAACAGCACTGGATGATAAGAGTTGTAGTCAGTGCACGCCCAACTGACTGAACCACATCAGAAATAAATCCAAAAAATCGAAATGGACAGCACTTGGAAGATCAAAAAAAGAAATGTTTAATTCCTCCCGGCAACGTTTCAGCTCTAAACAGAGCCTTTCTCAAGCAACAACATAAGGTGCAAACATAGTATATAAAGGCAGTGTAATCAAGCAAGTGATCAACCTATTAAGGTACATACAGTACAAAATAGTGACATATATAAAACAGCACAAACGTGAAAAATATATCCATGTGAACATATATCGATTGTGTACATGATCGTGCACTTTATAATAAAGAAAGGTCCGAATGGACCATAATAAACAAACTAGTGCTTAATGATCCCATTGTAAGTGTACAGGTGTATCGAATACGAAATAAAATAAAATCTCACATGTAGCGACATCATCCGCCCACTGATCACGATGTATCTCCCTACACTGTTTCGGCGTCTATGATGAACAACTGGGCATGCGTCAACACACTCAGCGTGCATGCACACATAGAGATCTCCCGTTTATGGTTACCATGACAATTCAGAAGCTTGCGCAAGCACAGAAAATACAGACTCCGCTGATATTCACAGCCTTGTTGTGGAGCCTCAAGAAGAAAACTGCAGCGAGCACCAAGCTATGGCAACCATAACAAAGGTAGAGATAATGGTAGGTATATATAAGAGCAATAAATAAAGTGTTTTCATGTGTAAATTTAAATGCGCCCCACAAGAATGAGAAAACCACCACATTATAGTCACAAGTCACAATAGAAAAAACTACTGGGACCTGGGACAAATGGGGGCCAAACAGAGATCGCCCGGGATTACCAGACAATCTCTATTGGCAGAGGTCCCTCACTCAAGACACAGGGCTTGCAAACATATTTATATCCACATACACAAAAAGCTCAAACACTACCTATCTCAAAAAGATCTAAAAGAAAACAGAATAATAAACGCAAAGGAGAACATCAGATCCAGTGGGTCAGGACAATCGCACATGAACATCTGTAAAAACAAAAAACAAGAAAAATTAATAGAATGAATAAAATACATATCAATTAATGACAGCACCTAATGTGCTAGCATACTCAGACAATGACATGAGGAAAAACTACAAGGCACATCCTATAAACACCTCTGGATGAAACACTATAAAACAGAATCTAAGAATCATCTATACATCTGTGGATAAATCTTAAAGTCTACATTAAGGCCTGATGGAGTCTACCTGGACGACATACTGATTTTTTCATCTGATCCGCAGACCCATCGCTTGCATGTACGCCAGGTACTTAGACGTCTCTGCAGTAATCTACTGTACGCCAAGTTGGAGAAATGCCTATTTCATCGGACAAGCCTTCCCTTCTTGGGCTACATTGTCTCGGATAAGAGCCTGCAGATGGATCCAGCCAAGTTGTCGACCGTTCTACAGTGGCCTCGACCAGTTGGTCTTCGGGTGATTCAGCACCTCTTGGGGTTCGCTAATTATTATCAGCAATTTATTCCCCATTTTTCTACACTGGTGGCAACGATTGTGGCCCTCACTAAGAAGAACGCCAACCTGAAACTCTGGTCACAGGAGGCCGAAAAGGCGTTTACAGAGCTTAAGTCGGCTTTTGCCTCCGCACCCATCCTGTCTTGTCCGGACCCGGAGAAACCTTTCGCGTTAGAAGTGGATGCCTCTTTCATGAGGGCGGCGGAGGTTCTCACCCAAAAAGGGCTCAAGGGCAGAAGTCTCACGTGCGGGTTCCTCTCCAAGACCTTCTCTCCGGCGGAGAAGAATTACGGGGACCAAGAGTTGTTAGCCATCAAGATGGCTCTGGAGGAATGGCGCCATCTCCTGGAAGGAGCTCGTCATCCAAATGAGGTCTACACAGATCACAAAAATCTTCAGTATCTCCATTTGGCTCAACGTCTTAATCCACACCAGGCCAGGTGGTCGCTGTTCTTCTTGCGCTTTGACTTCCGGATTCACTTCCGCCCAGCAGAAAAGAGTGTCAAAGCTGATGCTCTCTCCCACTCCTCTGATACTATTGGAGAAGAACCCGGTCCTCAGCATATCATACCCCCAGAACGATTGGTTCATGTGGCTCCAGTGGATCTGCAACAGGTTCCTCGGGGTAAGACTTATGTGCGTCCGGCTCTCCGGAGGAGGGTTCTAAAGTGGGGGCACTGCTCCCTGGTGGCCGGGCACCCTGGCACACGGAAGAAATTTTAGCTGATCTCCCGCTTCTACTGGTAGCCGACTCTTGCCAAGGACACAAGAGAATTTGTGGAATCCTGTACCACCTGTGCCTAGCACAAAATACCCCGTCACGCCCATCCAACCTACTGCACCCCTTGCCCACGCCTGATTCACCATGGTCCCAGGTATCTATGGACTTCATCACCGATCTTCCTTCTTCCTCGGGCAATACCGCGATCTGGGTGGTCGCGGACCGATTTTCGAAGATGGCACACTTTGTCCCATTGCCAGGCCTACCCTCCTCTCCTCAGCTCGCCGCTCTCTTCTTTGAGCACATCTTCCGTCTACATGGTCTCCCATGTCACATCGTCTCAGACCGCGGGGTCCAGTATGTCTCTAATTTCTGGCGTGCCCGCTACTCCTGGTTACAAGTAAAACTGGACTTTTCTTCGGCCTATCACCCGCAATACAACGGTCAGGTGGAGAGGATTAATTAGATTCTGGGCACGTACCTTCGCCACTTTGTTTCAGCCCATCAGGATGACTGGTCTGGTTTATTGCCGTGGGCGGTATTTTCCTATAACTCCCTGGACTCAGAAGCCCCCAATACTTCCCCTTTCTACATAGTCTATGGACTGCATCCCCGCCCACCCCTCCCACTGCCTTCTGCCTCCGAGGTTCCTGCAGTGGACAACTTGGTCCGGGATATGACTGCCATTTGGGAGCAGACTCGCCAGTCCCTACAGCAAGCTACAGCCCGCATGAAGGCCCAGGCGGACAAGAAGAGGAGACCGGCCCCCACTTTTGCTCCGGGAGATAAAGTGTGGCTTTCCGCCAAGTATATTCGGCTCAAAATACCCAGTTATAAATTAGGTCCACGGTTCCTGGGGCCTTTCGAGGTGTTGCAGCGGATCAATCCGGTGGCCTATAAACTCCAGCTCCCTCCTACCATGCGGATCCCGCATTCCTTCCATGTCTCCCTGCTGAAACCTGTGGTGCTTAACTGGTTCTCCCAGAAAGTCACCCCTTCTCCCCCTGAGGCCAATGCATCCAATGTCTTCACAGTGAAAGACATTCTGCCTATGAAAACAATCCAAGGGAGGCGACATTTCCTCATCGACTGGGAAGGATTCGGTCCAGAAGAGAGATATTGGGAGCCGGAGGATAACATCTTAGACCGGGACCTTCGTTACAGGAAGGAGGGGAGGCCTGGGGAGGTACTGTCACGGGTGGTCCCGCAACCTGCAGGGTTGGCTGCAGGCACACCCGTGTCCTCCTCGGCGCACCCCGCACCAGGGACGAGTGGCACCGCGGTTCGCATTTCGGGCCGCGGACGCACTCGCTCTCCTGGAAGCCAGCACTTACCCAGCCACGCTTCAGTCCCCGCGCGGCTCTCTGCCGGCTGCTGCGAGCTCTCCCATCCCCTAGGGCTCTTCCACATTTAAAGGGCCAGCACGCCGGTAATTGGTTAATTGCCGGCCGCTGGTCCTATATATTGGTACCGCCTCTGGCACTTCCTCGCCTGATCTATTGTCCCCTTGCCTTTAGAGAAAGCGTTTCCAGAGTGCGTCCTAGTGTCTTCTACGTTGCTGACCCTTCGCCTACGTCTCTTGAGCATGAACCTTTGCCGCCTGCCCTGACCTGTTTGCCCATCCACGACTACGAGTTTGGTGTTACGATTAGGTACCTCGCTGCACCTCGGCTGCCACTGCAAGCTAGTCGCGCAGCAAGTCCATCCCGCTTTGCGGTGGGCTCTGGTGAAAACCGGGACCTACTTAGACCCCGCTCCCTGATGCGGCCGTTACCACCTCCTGCGGTGGTCCAGAGGATCCACTACTCTAGCCGTTACAGTACCCCTCTGCCTCCGTCTCTCGACCACGAACCATTGCTACCTTTTCTGATCTTAATGCCTGTCCCTGACTACGAGCCTGCTTCACGATTCTGTACCACGCCGCAGCTAAGCCACCGCCACAAGCAAGTCACGTCAGGGGTAGTGACCTGGTAGCAATCCGTCGCAGCAAGTCCATCCCGCTTTGCGGCGGGCTCTGGTGAAAACTGGACCTTCTTAGATTCCGCTCCCTGGCGTGGCTATTACCATCGCTTATGGTGGTCCAGAGGATCCACTACCACTGACCGTTACACCTACTGTGTTCAGTTTATGGTTCAGCTTTTGAGCTGTAAGTATGGCCTTGTCTTTTTGGCCATACTTGACGTGGCTTTTGGGCTTGCGTATATTTTCTAGTATGTCCTTTTTTGCCCTAAAATACTGGGGAGCAGAGGTTGTTAATACTTCGTGCTGGTCACCTGGAAGGTGCTGGGCAGCCCACCTAATTGAGTGGTAGAGGCTGTAACGCCGGCATGGTGTACCACATGTTTTTGTCAAAATGGCGGCACCCTCTGTAGTGTTTTTACTCATATACAATCATAATACCAGCAACCACTCCCCTCATACATAGAAAGCGTGAGAGTGGTTGTGATTATCAGTATTTTTGTATTGCCTCATTTATATGCAATAATAATACCAACAACAACTCCCCTTATACACAGAAGGTGTGAGAGTAGTTTGCTTTATTGGTATTTTTGCATTTGTGCAGTCTCCCCATGTCTTACATTGTGCCTTTTTTTGCATACTGGTGTGAATTGTTACCTATCTAGTGTGCAATTTTTGTCATTTAGCTGCTATTCATACGCAATTATAATACCAGCAACTACCCCTCTCATACATAGAAGGCGTGAGAGCAGTTTGCTTTATCGGTATTTTTGCATTCGTTGCAGTTTCCACATGTGGGGTTTTGGGCATACTGGTGTGAATTTTCACCTAATTGGTGTGCAGCTTTTATCGTTCAACTGCTCTTCTAGTGCATGGGTGGGTTAGGTGCGTATCAATTATTTGTACCTATCTCACCTTTCGCAAGTAGCACAGGGGCTTGTGTTTTCTTCCTACTGTGTTCAGTTTATGGTCCAGCCTTTGAGCTGTAAATATGGCCTTGTCTTTTTGACCCTATATACCTACCTACTGAGGGGACCCTATATACGTACCTAATGGGGGACTATATACCTCCCTACCTACTATGGGGACTTTTATACTTATCTGTCAACTGAGGGGGCTTATATACCCACTGAAGGGCTACCTAATTACGGATTATATACATCTTTACCTACTGAATGAATCTGTAAACGTACTAAGGGGGCCTATTTTCCTGCATTTTGAGGGTACCTATATACCTATCTATTGTGGGAGGTCTATATACTTACCTGCCTCCAGGGGTGCTGGCGTAGCTACTTAATGGGAGCCTATTTATTTCCATGCAACTTATCTAACTTTTTAATTTCTAATTTTTACGGTCTAACGTGCCTAAAAAGAGCATCTACCTAAGTGCCTGTCTACTCTATGGGGTGTGGATCTACCTACTGGTGGCAAAAATGGGGCCCCTATTATTGGCTGGGAGCACTTTCACTGTTTGAGGTAGAATTACTTTGTAGGGCACCAAAAGGGATACTGTTACTGTTTGCAGCTCTATGGATGGGGAACTGATAGAGAAGTGCTGGAAAAAAGAGGTGTCTAAGATGCTTTTGTGGTAAATTCAACAGGGACAAGTAGTGGCCGGGACAAGACGTCATTGCATTCTGTACCGGACAGAAAAAAAAGGGAAGAGAGCGACTAATCAGAGAAGACCTGATGGAGGTTTTGGCCAGATGGAGAAGAAAAGGATAAGAAAACAACTCCCATCAGATAAGATGTCTCCTGTGAGTTCCTGATGTCAGGGGTTATTTTACTTCCGTGTTGGATCAGTGCTGTGTTCACATGTGATGTGACCTGAGCTGGTGTCTGAACACTGTGTGGTCTCTATATGGCATGTTGTAGGTTATGTTGGCGAGTTGCATGACCAAAGGAAATTTAGTAAGTGGGCATTGTATGTGGGCTGGCGGAGGTTTTCTGCCAGCGCTGCTTTTTATTCCCAGTCAAGCCCTCGATGGCGCCATTCTTCTACAGCCAATTTTATGTCCAGCAATGGTATATTTTCTGTCTGCTGGGAAGAAGATTTTTAAGAAAAAAATGCTAATGATAATCTTGCCTATAGAAGTCTTTTGTGTGTGAACACTTTTTCATCCCCTGGAAGATGCATCCACCTCTAAGTAAAAGTTTTTTTCGGGATCCAGGCAAGTTAGAATCCGTGCTGTGACAAACACGGCTTTAAGACAGGTAAAGACTTCTTACACTTAAGGCGGCCAGAGTTAAAAGTTCTTTTTAGTCAGAGCCATTATGGGGGCCATCAGAGTAGAAAAGTTTGGAATAAATTGGCGATAAAAGTTTGCAAAGCACATGAAGCACTGAATCACCCAAAGCCCTATAAGTCGGGGCCATTGAAGACTAGCAGATTACCCTAGGAACTGGTACACTGAGAGGACTCAGCAAAGTGAGCATGCTCCATACTTCCTTACTGGGATTATGACATAAGAATATCTCACATGTCAGAAGAGGTTAAAAGGGTATTACATCTAACAAGTTTAGGTTTAAGACCAGCTCATTGCCCGCTATGAGTTGGAGTTAACTGTGTTAAATTTAACTCTTATAAAAATAATAGGGTAGAACTGTGAAAACATGGCCAATTACCCATTCTTTGAGGCTTGTTCAAAGCAAGCTATAAGCTAGACTAATCTAAACTTACAAAATAGAACATATCCTTAAGTTCAATGGGGAAGATTTTTTAGCTTAGTTTGAAAGTAGAAAAGATGTATCACATTTATCACAGTGGTTCACACTATAATGACTTGTTGGACACCTTTTACTTCCTTTTGCCACCACTAAATTTACTCTAAACCTTTCTCCAGACATTGTTTAGTGCAGGGGCGTTGCTAGGGTCCTAAAACATCCGGGGCTCGGGCCCTTTGTGTTTTTCTGGGTAGGGCTGGGTTCACACGACATTTTTCGTGCCTCATTGTGAACTGCGGATGTTTTTTTACAGAGAAAAACCTTCTGTTCCTGTCACTAATTTTCTGCACATCCCACACAGATCCCGTCCATCTCCTCAGCAGTCACTGTACAGTAAAAATCACCAATGACAAATTTACTTTTTCAGAACTTCTCACCTTCATATGACAATACCCCTAAACAGTCACCAAAACATCCACCGATACATGGAGCAAATCTACCAGACAAGTGATTGTTACTAAAAACCCTCCTACAAAACCAAGACCCCAAACTATTACTACTTAAGGCTCAAATAATCCTGCCAGACCCTGACCGAACGCGACCCCCACATGTGACTACCAGCTGTACACAGGCTCTGAAGACATATACCACCGCCATACAGGGGCCATATAGTGGTAGAAACTAGTTGTATGTAGGCTCTGCAGACATATAAGTGATTACACTGCAGTTACATTTAGTAACTCACCGGAGACGTCTTTTTTGATCAGAGTCGTTCACTTTCCCTTTTCTTCTCCATCCGGTTCACACCTTCATGCTGATTGCTCCCGGCCAAGACTCGTCCCTGAGGATTTGGACACAAATATCTTAGAATCCTCACATTTCCAGCAACTCCTTAATTATAGGTATAGCAGTCCCCTCAGTTAGGTATATAGGGGCACTGAAGCAGTATATGGGGCCACAGGCAGATATATGGGGCCACAGGCAGATATATAGGGCCACAGGCAGGTATATAGGGGCCACAGGCAGGTATATAGGGGCCAAAGGCAGTATATAGGGGGGCACAGGCAGTACATGGGGCCACAGGCAGGTATATAGGGGCACTGAGGCAGTATATGGGGCCACAGGCAGTATATGGGGGCACTGAGGCAGTATATAGGGGCCACAAGAAGGTATATAGGGGCACTGAGGCAGAATATAGGGTCACTGAGGCAGTATATGGGGTCACTGAGGCAGTATATGGGGGCCACAGGCAGGTATATAGGGACACAGGCAGTATATGGGGGCCACAGGCAGGTATATAGGGACACAGGCAGTATATGGGGGCCACAGGCAGGTATATAGGTGCACAGGCAGCATATGGTGGCCACAGGCAGGCATATGGTGGCCACAGGCAGGCGTATGGGGGCCACAGGCAGGGATATGGGGGCCACAGGCAGCATATGGGGGCCACAGGCAGCATATGGGGGCCACAGGCAGGGATATGGGGGCCACAGGCAGTATATGGGGCCACGGGCAGTATATGGGGGCCACAGGCAGGGATATGGGGGCCTCAGGCAGTATATGGGGGCCACAGGCAGTATATGGGGCCACGGGCAGTATATGGGGGCCACAGGCAGGCATATAGAGGCACAGGCAGTATATGGGGGCCACAGGCAGGGATATGGGGCCACAGGCAGTATATGGGGCCACGCGCAGGCATATAGGGGCACAGGCAGTAATATGGGGGCCACAGGCAGGGATATGGGGGCCACAGGCAGGGATATGGGGGCCACAGGCAGGTATATAGGGGCACAGGTAAACGCGTTAAAAATAACAACATTCATACTCACCTTAACTCCCCCGGCGAGCGCGCTCCTCCGGCAGCTCCTCGGGCGCACGGCCTATGACGCGCTGTGCGCCAGAGGAGAGGCAGCGTCGCGATGACATCACATCATCGCGACGCTGCCGGCTGAGGCGCCCGGGGCCGCGGCGGCCGGTCCTCAGCCCTGTGAGGACCCGGCGGCCCCGCTGTGTCGGACCTGCGGGTCCGACACTGTCTACGGGGCAGGGAGCGCTCGCACTCTGCTCCGCAGAAGCCCTCAGTTGAGTGTACGTCCAGCGGACGCACATGCAGCTGAAGGGCCAGTCGGTGCTCCAGGCCCAGGGCAGAGGCCTGGAGCCCGGGAGACTCGGGGCACAGGGGGTTTTATTCAGGGCCCGAGCCCCGAATAAAACAGCCTAGCGACGCCCCTGGTTTAGTGAGAAGCAAAAAATGTCTAAATTACCTAATAACCATAGAGCTGAATTCTGGTGTGTTTATCTTAGTACAGTTTCCCTCAATGTCTTTCAGTTTTTTTGGCAAGAAGGCAGATGCCTTGCTTGTTGAGTTGTTTGTTGCCATACAGATGATGGTGCTTTTTGATGATGTCTATCTATCTATCTATCGAACTACTGTATCCATTGATCTTATTACATTTTAACAATGCTAAACTACTTTACATAGGTAACTTCAGGACAACATCTTACATGATTGCATCATGAAAAATAACATTTTCAACGGTTTAATTGGTCTCTGTGGTTTTCATGATATTAAGAAAAAAATCATAAACTCATTGCAACGTGCATGAGATCTAATTAATCCTTTTGGAGATATGTACTCCAGAACAGCAAGCTATTCATCTCTTCTCTTGGGTATCCATTTAATTGACTTGGCACTATAATGATTTTGAACACTGTGGGTATTAGAGAGTAGATTACATCATCTTGTAAAAATGCCATACTTAGTGCCAACATCACTTCTTATTAATTTACTTTGTAGCATGAACTACATTATTCTTTACTTTGAATATTTACTTTTGTAATGTATCTAATTCTATATACATTATACATTTATAAATCTAAAAATTAAATTACAATTCTGTAACACTAGTCTTTTTCAATGTGTTTATTTTTTCAGTAGTATAATAAAATTACTTATATGACTCAATGGTTCACACAATAAAATCATACTCCAGAACCTGAAAAGCAAGGCTGCTTGCCTTAAAAAATAGTGTTACACTTTTCCATTGGTTGCGCCTGGTTTTGTAGCTCAATTTCATCAGTTCTGAGCTGCAAAACCAAACACAGCTTTTGGACAGAAATATTCACTTTCAGCATTAATGACCAGCATGGTGGCTCAGTGGTTATTACTAATAGGTTAATCTGAAATTTAGACTATACGCCACAATAGGGACAAGCATGGATGCCATATGAGCAGTATTGGCAGTACTCCTGTTTGGGTTCTGCTAATTGGTGCAAGATAGAAACTGGTAATGGTTGTGGAGCCTAGATGATTTGGCTGTATAGAGCCCGGACAAAACGTATGGCTCTGGGGACATGGACCAATGTGAATGATAACAGCTGCTGTATAGAGCTGTGGAATATAATGGCACTATATAATTGAATAAATAAATGGTAGGTCGGATTACAGCATCACTAAATGTTTTTTCTGAGACTATAGGAACCTCTCTTTTCCATAAAGCTGCATTAAAAAGAAAAATTAAATGACACACACCTCTCTTGCTGCCATGGGTCAAGCACTACCAGAGCTCCACTGTCCTCCACCACTGTCTTAACTGTGATGTCCTGTACATTTCTCCAGTGAGCCAATTACTGGCCTCAGTGGTCACTGCTTGCATATATGGCTTGTCACCACTGAGGCCAATGATTGGCTCAAGTTCACATGAGCAATAAATATGGCATCACCGCTAAGGGACCATCGGGGCACTTGGCTGCTTGGGCAGCACTGGGATGGCAGTGAGAGAGTAAAAACCAGTTGTATAATACAGTCAACAACCTGTTATATTGGTTAGGATCAGAGAACCAGGCCATTTAACTTCCTGAAATTTCATAAATAATGCCAACTGCAGCATCTAAACAGTTAGACAAAGAGAAGAGTTTTAATTTTGTCACCCCATTAGTGCCCCTCCAACATGGCAACTGAATTGCCATTCCAACAGGGGTTCAAATTAAGAATCACAAGTTTGCCCTTTGGTCTGACTATAGAATGGTTATGCTATTTTTTCTACTGTATACAGTAAAGACCTCCTTCCAAAAATAAAATCAGACTAAAAATGAAATAAAAAGTTGCATGTACCCCAAGATTGTACCAGCTTCCGAGCTCGACAGCGCAGCATACCTGAGAACATCTGGCACCACTTTCCCGTACGATCAGAGATATGTCCAGAGGATTGAGGGAACATACTTTTGAACCCCAGGTCTGTACTGCTTAATTAACTTTTTGTGTATCCTTCAAGGTGTCAGGGAAGCATCCTGGCACAGGTGGCATGATGGTAATTCATCACTGGGCTTACCTCACAGAAGCTGGCCTACCGCTTGTTGGGGGAAGAGAGAGAGATAAGCTTTTTTCTTTCCCCTAATGGGGACACTATAAATGTTGGGGCCCAACCTACCTGCTGCCTATCTGGGAAGTACCTATTTAACTGGGAACTACCTACCTACCTGGGGCCTATCAATTTACCTACCTAAGGACTACCTACCTACCTGGGGACTAACTATCTAGGGCTTTCCCTGCTTACTGACCTATCTATGACCTTACCTACCTACCTGGGGCCTTGCTAACTAACAACCTGGGACCTTGCCTATCCACATACCTAGGGTACTATCTTCCTACCTACCTGGGGCCTTGTCTGTCTACCTACTTTCCAGAAGACTTGCCTGCCTGCCTACCTACTTGGAGCATTTCCTATCCATCTACCTGGGGACCTACCAGCCTACCTACTTGGGACCCTGCCTACTTACTTACCTGGTGGCCTGTCTGCCTAATTATCTTTGTACCTGTCTATCTACCTACTTACCTAGGGCTTTGCCTACCTGTGGCATTGAAACCCTGCCCACATACCTGCCTTTTCTATGTACCTATCTAGGGCTTTGCCTATCTGTCTAGCCAGATTCATACCTACCATTGGCCTTTAACTACTATTGGCTTATCTATCTAGATGCTGAATTGGGAGGAGTGGGTTATCTACCTTATAGAATCGGTCTGTCTAATTTGGGGGGCTGTCTGCTTAGTTGGATCTACCTAGCTGAAAGAGGGGTCTATCTATCTGTTGGGCTGTATTTAATGTTTATGCTGCCCTAAACAAAAAAAAGGAAGCAGATTTACCTGAGGCAAGGCAATGTCCTTCTGGGGTATGGCGTGGATCCGCTCGCTGTCCCATCTTTACTCCAGACCAAACCGCCGGCTTCGCGGTAATCCAATAGACAGAGAAAGAAGGATATCCGGTGACGTGTAGAGAACAGCGCCGCTAAGGATACCAAGGTCCGTGTAATAAAAACCAAGAGTCGGAGGACTCGAAACGCGTCTGTTGTTTGCCACTAGGGGTCTGATGCTTCGCTGCCTTGTGCTAATGTGGACTTTGTTTTATCTTTGAAAAATATAGTTTCAGTTTTTATTACACGGACCTTGGTATCCTTAGCAGCGCTGTTCTCTACACGTCACCGGATATCCTTCGTTCTCTGTCTTATGCTGCCCTAGGCACTTTAGATAGCTGTTAGCTAAAACTGCTGATTCAACAGAAAACTACCTTTAAAGACCTGAGCCAGTACTAGTGCTAGAATGTGCCTGATGCGCTGTAGATAACAAAACACCAAATTTCATACAAGCCGCCCAAAATGATCAGAAACACGAAAAAAAAAACAATGTGGATTAACAGAGGTGTAAAGGAAGCAATAAATAAGAAAAGAAAGTGTTTAAGCTACTTAAACAGGAGGACAGTGAAAAGGCACTAAAAAGCTATAAGGAAAAAATAATATATGTAAAATAATGATAAACACAGCAAAGCTGGAAACAGAAAGGCAGTTTGCCAAAGAGAGTAGAACTAACCCCAAAATATTTTTTAACTATATAAATAAATTGAAAATGTTGGCCCTTTAAAAAGTAGTGAGGAAGGTATTTTAGAGGGTGATGAGGAGAAAGCAAACCTATTGAAATGTTTTTCACTGTATTTATTAAGGAAAATGACCTTCCTGTTGATGGGCAGAGGGATGAGGTAAACTCCATCTTAAAGGTTTCTTGCCTTACCCAGGAAGAAGTGCAGCTCTGCCTTAAGAAAATTAAAATAGATAAATCACCAGCTCCCGATAGTTTACATCCCCGTGTCCTAAGGTCAGAGACATTCTTAGGCTAAATTGCACTCAAGGCAGGGTGAAGAAATTCCCCCTTTCCTTTAACATAATGTGCCACGATGTGACAGTGCATCACCATCAATCAGAGCCAAAATATACAAAAAGCTTTAACACAATGTGTTACATATAAAACTTCTAAATAATTGCCTTATAGTTACCGAATAACACTGCTACACAAAAACAGAATCCCAAGGCTAGTATTACCAATGTTCTACTAAGACCACACACATCACCAGCATACAGTGACTGAATAATACCGCCACACCATGATGTCATATCACCACCACCTAGTGACCAAATACCGCCACACCCTGACTATATATTACCAGCACATAGTGACCAAATACTGCCACACCATGATGCCATATCACCACCACATAGTAACCAAATACCGCCACACCATGATCATTTATCACCAGCACATAGCGAGTGAATTATACCACAACACCAAGACCTCATACCACCACCACATAGGGACTGAATAATGCCTCCACACCATGACCACATATCACCACCACATAGTGACTGAATAATACAACATGCCATTACTAAATATAAACCATTATACTGCAACCAATATTACTGACATACAGCGACCATACAGAGATGGATACCAATTGTACACAGGCTCTGCAGACATATAAGTGATTACAGTAAAGTTACATCCAGGGATTTACAGGAGATGTCTCTGAAGAGTTGTTCTCTTTCTCTTTTTCTTCTCCATCCAACCCTGACCGCTATGACATCTCCTCCTGCCCAAAACTCTTCACTGTAGAATTTATAAAACAAACATCTTAGACACCTCACTTTTCTGCACTTCCCTGCTAATTCCTATCTTTATACAAACTCCCCATCTATAGCACCCCAAATGGTAATTATTACCCCCTTATGTCCCAAATTGTAAAAGTGCCCCAAAATAGCTATGGGACACCCATTTGTGCACCAAGTTTTAGTCTTGTTTTGTGTACCAAAATAGGAAGTAGTTAAATTCCCTAGGACAGTATGTATTTATGCCCCCAAACTAGGTAGACACTCCTTAGGTAGGTGTATAGCACCCATTTGGTAGATATATTGGTACCCTATTAAGCAGATAGGTTGTTATATAGCTCCCCCAATAAGTAGAAATATAGATCCCTATTAGGTAGTTGCTCCGTGTATTCAGGTAGTTGCCCCCTGTAGCTAGCTAGTTATTTTCCCCCTGTAGCCAGATAATTTCCTCCTGTAGCCAGGTAGCAATTTGCCCCCTGTAACCAGGTAGTTGCCCCCGGTAGCCTGGAAGTTATTTGCCCCCTGTAACCAAGTAGTAGCAATTATTAAGGTTGCCTCCTCCCAACACTAGTCAAAATGCTCGTTGGATTTGGAATCCAAAAACTGAGTTGTCCGAGAAGTATTTTGACCCATTTTCAATTTCGATTTTGTTTTCTTTCCCACCAGAATTGCAGTCAAAGTCCCATGTTTTAAACACATTTTTTTAGTGCAAATCTGATGGATTTTTGAATATGTTTAAGTTATTTGGAAAAACAGCATTTTTGCAATCCGACCTATCGGGTTATAGCTAGTATTTTTAATTGAGGTCTATGGGTATGGTTTACAGTCGGATTTTTATGGCTTTTAAAACCCAAACCTGAAATCATTGCCATGTAGACGAATCCTTAGAGACCTACATTGGCTTGAAAAGTTATTAACATTTTCTATCCCAATCCCACATGCTGGATTAAAATAAAAAATGTTCTCTTCTTTTACAGTCCTTATGTCCAGCATTCAGATGCTGATTTCAAAGCTGTGTTCCTTAACTTACATGGATCTTTATGGTGTGTAAAGATTAGTGTCAGCTCATTTTGATATACCACATATATTCAAGTATAAGCCGACTTCTTCAGCACATTTTTATGCTAAAAAAGTCTCCCTCGGCTTATACTAGAGTTCTATGTACAACTCACCTCAGCCGAAATTTAATTTATCTTCACGTTCCCTCTCTGATGCTCAATATGAAGTACTTAGAATGGGTTTAACATTTTCACCAACTAACAATTTTGATTTTTTCACTGCCGTGAAGTTCCTGAACATGTTCTCACATAAACTACTTCTTAAAAAGTTTCACACCACGAAAAGGGATGATGGGATTGTGGAATCAAGGGAGGAATTAGAGGCAGTTGGGATACTGGAAGAACTACTGTCTGAACAAGAGGTGCAGACGTTGGACCAGTTCCCCCAACACATTATTCCTAAATCATCCAAGTTTCCCCCTCTGGCATTGTGTCCACAAATTGAGATCTTTACAAAATTGGTGACTGAGGATTTTAAGAGAATATCTAAAAAGGTGAGATGTGACAATCTGACATCATTACAACATAAAACATTGAAAGATCTAAAAACGTATAATGATGTGGTGTATAAACCAGCCGAAAAAAGCGGTAACATCGTCATCTGGCCCACTATCAAATACGAAAAAGAGGCTCTTCGACAACTGAGAGATTCTAACACTTATCAAAAACTTCAGAATAATCCCATACAGATGTTCACTTTTGAACTGCAAGTAATCTTGGAAAAGGCATATAATGATGGGTTAATTCCTAAAAAAAATTTGGATGGATTAATTGTGAAATATCCTACATCCCACATTGTATCTCGTCCAAAGGTATTTATGGATCCTTGTTTATCCTCCTGGCCGCCCTTTCCCCCCGGGGCCCCCCCCCTTTTTTTTTTTTGAATTTCTAAAAAACAAAAAATCTTT